>QGMK01000063.1:0-51534 GCA_007825345.1 Lachnellula suecica | reverse complement strand
TATTATAATTTAATATTAATTTTAATATTCGGCGTATAAAGCGCGAAGGTCCGCGAAGGGTGAGACTTACTATTATACGGTATATTATATACCCCGCGCCCGTGTTGTTTGGCCGCTGGCCCACTGCCGGACTCTTGAGAATGACCTTATCGCTATCATCGGCTATCTTGTGAAGGATTTGTAAAGTGGGATTAGGTGATATGAGCCAAGTTCGAGAAGTATAAAGTGATTATTGATGAATGAACTTTCAATTCGAGCTCTTTCTTTCCGGTTGTGAAAAAATTCAATAAAATGGTGTCTGTCAAGTCTTTGTCGTTGGGAGTGCCAACCGTGGGTGCACGGCATGAAAGAAGTCCTGCTGAGAAAAGCCTGGTTCGTCGTTTGGATATCTTCCTCATGACTTTCGGTTGTGTATCACAAGGTACGTCTATTTCATCCGAAGATAATTTGATCTGCATTTCTAACGCCGTATTCTCTTCAAAGTGATCAAGTAAGCCAATTCTGCGCCAATAGAATCCTTGGTCTAAATTCGAAAAGGTATCTCGACCAGCAAAATATCAGCAATGCCTATGTCTCCGGGATGAAAGAAGACCTCAATCTCCAAGGGAATGAACTGAACTAGTGTGTCCCCAAACGTCATAATTTTACCATGGCTGACATTCTCTCTTTAGCTTCACGACCTACTTCAATGTTGCATACTGCATTATGCTGATTCCGTCCCAAATCATCCTCACCTATGTCCGACCGAGTTACTGGCTTCCCGGCCTAGAAGTTCTGTGGGGATTGATGACCGGACTCATTGCCACCACTCACAACGCCAAGCAAGTTTATGTTCTTCGCGTCTTTCTCGGTCTGTGTGAGAGTAGCGCATGGCCTGGAATGATCACTTTGTTCAGTGCGTCTTTGTGATTTTGATCCATGCCTGAAAATTCTTGAGATGAGGGAAAGCTGATTTTTCTAGTGCATTGGGTAAGAAGATTCGGAATCTCTTTCATTCCCTGATCTTTTGGCCTCCGAGTTCTGTCAGCATCTCACAACCCCTGATCCATTGCCGCACTCTTTCCAACACTCCCAAGAAAGCAAAGCTGACTTCCTAAGTATACACCAGGAGAGCTCGCCAAGCGGATGGGATTTTACCACTCATGCCAAGCTCTAGGCAGTATGATGTCTGGAGCGCTTCAAGTTGCCATATCAAACACTCTCGATGGAAGCAGTGGGCTTGCTGGATGGAGGTAAGTTCGAAACTGTGTCTCGAGCAGACTTTAGCTAACGATCGTGGCAAGATGGCTGTTCGTAATTAACGCAATTATTACGGTCGTCTGGGGCATTGCCGGATTCTTCATGATTCCTGACTTACCAAATAATCCAAATCCAAGAGCTTTCTGGTTCACCAAAGGGCATGCTGTAATGGCCATGGAGCGATTGGAGCGTCACAACCGGGCTGAGCCGAAGAGGATGACTTGGGCTGGTGTAAAGTAAGTGCCACTCCCACATATTTCAGTCCGGCGAATCCTAACTGAATCAGGCGTACGTTTTCGACATGGGTAGTATATTTTATCGCAGTCTTATATATTGCCACTGTGCTGGGATCTTTTGGCTACGTGTATTTCAACCTTTTCCTGAAAAGTTTGAAGCATCCCGATGGTAGCAATGTATGGAGTACCTCTCAGGTCAACGCTATCCCAATTGGAGGAGGCGCTATCAACGTTGTCTTCGGTATGTGCAGCTGAGAGTGCTCTGCATGGTTTCAACGACTAACTCTCCTCCCAGTATGGATTTGGGCCCTTCTCTCGGACTACCTCCAGACTCGCTGGACGCTCATCGTAGCGCAAGCTGTTATTGGAATAATCCCTTGCATCATTATGAGCATTTGGACCTCGCATCCCGCTTCTGTTGCTCTTTCTGCAGTCTACGCTAGCTACTTCATCTGCTTCTTGACCTTGGGGACCGCGCCTCTGATTTTCTCGTGGCTGTCTGATCTGTAAGTCATTGGATAGCCTTAGATAGGAAACGCTAACGTTTGGTAGGATCCCGCAAGATCCTGAAGCGCGCTCTCTTATCGTGGGAGTTGCTGTGGCAGGCTATTATGCTGTTTCCGCTTGGTCGCAAGTCTTGGTGTGGCCGGCTGTCCAGGCTCCTTATTGTGTGTTCAAACCCGTCCAGTATTCGCGGAATCAATCTTTGCTGATCAATTGTTCCAGATAAATACGGCTGGCAATCTGCCCTAGTTCTTTGGGTCCTTGTAATCATCATGACATGTGCTTTGCGCTTCATTGATATCCGCTACTTGCTGTAGGATAGCCCCTATCATCGCCCTTGCTACTTTCACTGACAATATCTTTAGACCCAAGCGTCTCGCGTGTGGCACAACGATACTGCGTGCGAATGCAGTCGAAGAGGGGTTTAGTAGACAGACACCAGAGTCTGATGAGGATCGGGACAGCAAGATGACAAAGCAGATTCAAACTTCAGCCCTAGCGACGTCTTGAAGCGGTGAATTTTCGTTTATAAATATTACCCCGAAAGTAACAGAAGCATATGGCCTCGTAGCTATTGAGTAGAGCCTAAATCGGAATTAGCGAGTGTCCAATTCATTCAACTTTATTCCATGCGGAAGTCGATTTCCGGTAGACAGAGCGATGTTCAATTATCAAAAATCCGTGGTTATTTCCGCATGTTCTATGCTTCTACTAGTTAGATGTGGATACGGGTCCAAGATGGCCTAGCCCTAAAACTTTCTTTCAGCCTCAGTCTCCACCACTGACGGACGATCGGTGGACCGACTGGTTGCTATGGGGTGTTTTTAATTGATGAATCGTTGGTTTAATGCCGCACCTAGTTCTTTTCAAAAATTGTATACTAATCGAAATGCAAGATACGGACGCACCGCATCGCACGGCTCAATTTCGTATCTCAAAAAGTGGGTATAGCATCATTTTTCGGCCCTACTCTGGGCCGGCCCGGCCAGATCGCTGATCTGAGAGGCATGCCGAGGCAGAAAGTCAAAGGGAATAAGAAATAGTCAAAGCCAACGGAGCGGAGACTTCACGTCTGTGTTTTGTGCTTCTTTTTCCCGATGTTTTCTGCCGTGCTGTACAAGTACCGACTCCGGAGGAGTCCTTCTCCTGACTAAAGAGGTTTGACGGCCTCATGCGTAGCCGCTCTTCGTTTCTGGCGATCTCTTGTCGACTCTAAAATTGAGACTCTCCACTGGAATGCGTCCTTTGTACCAACTCAGATAGTGAGAGCAGAAGTGCTGAATGTGGCGTAAGTGCACGCCTATACGTGATGCTCCGGGCGTCACAATAGGGGTTGTACGATGTCAGCGCAACATAATTGACGAAGTTAATTGCGAAATGCCAAAGCGAAAGGTTCCATAAGGGCCCCAAGGACGGGTCACGAGTCTCTATTTTCTGCGTGGCATGAATCATGCTAGCGATCGAACCTACTTCTAAAAGCGGCGGTTGGTTGAAACTCTCCTATGTTCTCATGAGAAGATATAATCGGAGACTGTGTGTTTAGACTATCACGAGTTCATGGATTGGTGTGTCAGTAATCAAAAGTGTACGCTTGATCAGATAAAATTGCAAGTCGAGCATTGGGTTTTTAGCTCATAAATGCTTGAATGGAAGGCATCCGATACCTATCAGAGACAGGTATTTCCCACTACTCGCATCTCAGATTTTGAAGTAAAGCATGACTTTGCTGAGGTTGCATATGCTCGCCTTCGGATTCAGCTGATCCGCTGAATGTTCGAGAAACTTCGATGTTCAGAAGGCATCTCTCGCAACACTAGACTATATAAATTGGGCTTTTTAACTATATGTAAATCTCACAAACGCAACTCAGGTCGTATGGAGTCAAGACGTACCAGATGGACTTTGCGAAAAAAAGAACCCACATACACTTGTACTCGGAGATCGGAAGACGTTTTGCTCAGGCAACCCTGCCATAGTTGATTCCGCTCCTTGTCTTGTAGCCACTCCGTTTTTGTGATTACTACCTTGAAAATGAGAAACTAGCGTTGTTTTATTGTCTTGTAAGAAGTGGGGCATTTCTAACACGAAAAGCCACCGATGGTTGTGAATCTCGACATCGAAAGGGTAAGGTGTACGGCGAACATGGCTTCATGCTCTTAACCCTTGACACACAGTAGAATGCAGCTGCATTGAATATCCAGCTCCAGGTACCAGCATAAACTTGATTGCTATTCGGATCACTTGACCTGGGATATGATTGGTGAGATCTTTCCCCCAAAATTCGGACAGTCCGAAGCCTTACCAGGTCGCTACTTACCAAGAGAAAACCGCCGTCAACTCTCCAATAAATTCTCGAGGTTTAGACTAGAAGCGCTCGGCATTCCTAGCAAATATCAGCTCGGGGAACACCCAGCTGAAGCTGAATGTCCCCGCAATAAGCCTGCAACGTCCTATCTCCGGAACGTTGCATATTTAGTACGCCTTCGCAGGTGACCCGTATAAGTCGGGTGCCATGTAACAAAAAGACCCGTCGAGCACATTGCTATGCGGGCTCCGGGTTTCCGATTTCAAATAGCCTCGAGGGATGATGTCCGAAGCGTTGAAGACTGTAAAGTCGCACAAAGGCGAGAAGGAAAGAAGGAACCGGCAACGAGCATCAACCTCGTGTACCGCATACAAAAGACGCCGGCAGAAGATACAGTAATGATTGGGTGACTGTTACCGAGAGAGAGGCTAATGGCTGACACTTTCGGACCCAGGTGTAGGCAGGCCACGGACAGGCCTTGTAATCAATGCCAGAGGCGATTTCCGCCAGTAGAATGCATCTATACGAATCCGAGGTTAGGAAAATCTCTTCCAATATCATGTTTGGGGTAAAGATTGGCAGAAACACTGAAGTAACTCCTAGAAAGCAATATGCACACAGACAGAAGTTAGAGGAAGTATATGAACAGGAAAATGACTATTTGAGATCCAGGACATTAGAGAGGGGGGTGCTGCAATAACATCAAATGCGGCAATCATTTACACGTCCGCCATTCTCCCCCGAAAGCCCTTCTACTCTGCATGTACAGCACCCCTTCTCCAGCAGCTTTGGATGATGGCATATGGAGAGATCCGCTGAGACGCTGGTCGTCCTTGCCAGGAGTTTTTCTTTAGATCTTGCTAATAGTGAATCCGCTCACTAGAGATCGGCCGGAGGGGAGGTTCGTGAAAGGAATGATTGAGCCAGGAGCCATGGCAATTGGTCTTGCTGATTTGGAGACTGCAATCGCCATCTTCAAAGGATTTGTAGCTGTGCAGAGGTGGCTAGATGGTAGAGAGTCTGGAGTAAGTCCACTTGCTTTCGATCGGAAGCCTGTGGCCAGGAGCCGGCGGGTGGGTTGCCAGTATGGGTATCTTCTAAATGAAGCTGCAGATGTTTGGAGTTGCCAGGTTGGGATTGAGGGGCGTTTCGACAATGTTTATGTAGACATATAGATGGGCGGAGTTTTCGAGCGAAGGTTTGATGTTGATATTGAGGCAGAAGCGCGTCTCGGTCAACAAGCGCGGGTAGAAAAGCAAGTAGACGCGAGCAAATGCGTAATGCATTCAATCTCCCGCCTCCGTCTGCACACCGTTTGCATGCAAACTGTTCAATTCAAAATCCTCCTCCTTTCTAACCACAACAAAAGACATTCCAAAAACACGAACCAGATACCGGTCTGCCGCTTTACGTCCTTACCTTGAGCGTCTCAATCTCTCACTGATCTCCAAACTTTGTTACCACTTCATATCCAACTTTCAACTCGCGCTCCTAAGACGGCGGAAAAGCTCTTAATATGACTGGCAACAGCATGGCCAAACAAGCTTCGAGGAGACCGTCATCGAGGAGAATAGTGGTGGCTAAGGTATGCACATGCTGAAGGATCCTACGTACCATCACACAGTCGCATGCATCTAATAATTCACTCAGACTGTGTCCCACTCGGGCAACATTGGTGCCAAACACAGTCAAACAAGGAACAATGGAACGCGAAGGCACACCATAAAATATGGACAAACGAAATTCATTTTGGTATCATCTATGTGACAGTTCCGACACCTTCCCTACCAAATCTATTAATTACAACAAAGAATTATCTGTGAACAGCGGGTAAGGCTTTCAAGAACACCGGGCACCAACTTTGCAGTATATAAATGCATCACAACAATCTTCACAACACGGCAAGCATCTAATCATCCTCCTCAGCCTCGGTAGCCTTGGGGGCAAGATGCCAGCGGTCAACGTGCTCGGTCCTCTCGTGCTGGATAGCGATCTTGGAAAGGTGACCGATGATGTTCTCCATCTGGGTATCGCTCTTGTTGCGCTTAGCACGTCCCAGGTTGTCGAGCCACTTCATGTTATTGAGGATGTAGTAGACCATGGCGATAACAATGGTGACACCAATGGAGTAACCCCAGACGATGACGACGGTAACAATGCTGGTCTCATCACCTTGGAGAAGAGTGTTCTTGGTAGCTGGGTCGCTGACCTCGACGGGGCCAGTGAGCCATCCGAAAACACAGAAGAGCGTTGAAATAACATCCACGACGAAGATGGCACCAACAAGCTGCCAAGAAGGCCAAGTGTTACCACCACGAGTGACGAAGATGAGCCAGTTCTCAGTGAGAGAGACTTCCAAGAAGAGTATACCTTGGATGTTACCGAAGTTCTCAATGATACCACCGTTGGGGATGAACATGGCACCGCGGATGATCCAGGTTGCGAGAGCAAGGAGTATACCAAGGACGACGGAGATGACCCAGATCTTGGGCAGTTGCCACTCGACAGGGCGTTGCTCGAAATGGGCATTGTCGTAGGCAACAGCGATTGTAGCCAAATCGGCGAAAAGGGCAAGGAAGACGATCAATTCGACACGAATGGTTTCGTTAATGATGAGCATGGAGGTGACCAGGTAGATTTCCAAGTGAAGACAAAGAGCAATACGGTATTGGATATATGCCTTCATGCGCTGGAAAATTTGACGAGCAATCTTAATAGCAGAGACGATAGTGTTAAGACCAGGGGCGAGGAAAACGATATCGGCAGCGGCTTGGGCAGCTTCGGTGGCACCTTCGACAGCAATACCGCAATCAGATTTCTTCAAAGAAGGAGCGTCGTTAACACCATCACCAGTCATGGCAGTAAGATGTCCACGTTCTTGCAACATTTCGACGACCTGGTACTTGTGCTCGGGGAAGACTTCGGCGAAACCATCGGCCTTCTCAACGAGATCGTGCTGAGTAGAGCCAGACAGACCGCCGTGGATAAGACGTTCAGAGTTGTAGACCTTGGTACCGAGAGCAAGCATCTTGCAAGTTTCCTTAGCAATAGCAATGGCATCACCAGTAAGCATCTTGACGGAGAGACCAAGAACCTGGGCCTCGGCGATGGTGGCAGCGGTATCCTCACGAGGAGGGTCGAACATAGGAAGCATACCCAACAATTGCCATTCTCCATCACCCTCCTTGACGGCAACACCGAGCGAACGGAAACCACGGCGAGCGAATTCAGTAGTCTTGTTCTTGTAGTGATCGGAAACTTCCTTGGAGCAGTTACTGAGGTTCAAGATAGCCTTGGGGGCACCCTTGGCACAGATATACTTGACACCATCCTTTCGGCACTCGGCAGTAATGCGCTTGGAGACGGGGTCGAAAGGAGTGAACTTGTCAGTCGTCCATCCTGCAGCGAGAATTTCCTTGGCTCTCGGGTATCTCTTGAGAGTCAAAATGGTAACCTTATCGATGGGATCCAGAGACTTGATGTTGTGGGAAGAAGCCAGAGCGGCGACGGCCATCATCCAGTTGACGTCAACGCCCTCTGCGACATATGGGTCGCGAATGCTCAATTGATTGGCAGTGAGAGTACCAGTCTTGTCGGAACAGAGAACATCAACACCCTAAACAAAAACAGGTTAGCATAATTTCATAGCCGAGATGGAAAGCTCGTGCCCAGGGTTCAACAGATTATTGTTGTGGGTCTCGGAGCACCCATACTCTTCTCCACAGCGCTGAAGGCCGAGATGCACACTAGTGTGACAAACGAAATGAGACGTCTCGGCCTCATTTTATTTTCAGAGCGCGGCGCGCGGCGCGAAGAATCGATAATGGGAAAATGTGGAGATACTTACGGCGAGAGATTCAATGGCAGTAAGCTTCTGAACAATAGCTTTCTCCTTGGCAAGATAGGCGGCACCGACAGCGAGAGTAGTGGTAGTGACGACTGGAAGACCGACGGGTACACCGACAACCAACAGAATAAGGGCGTAGGTGAGTAGGTTGTTGGAAAATCCCTCGGGAGTTGCGAGGTGCAAGTGGTGGAAGAAACCTCCGATCCATGCAATGAGGATGAAAGCAACGACGATAACCAAAAGACTCGTACCAATGGAGTTCATGATAGCCTTGAAGTGACCTTGGTCTTGGGCGCCAGAAACCAATGAAGCTGTGCGACCGACAAAGGACATCTTTGCGGAGTGAGTGACGACAGCATAAGCCTTGCCACGCTTGCAACCAGTAGTGTAGTAGATGACATCGGTGATGTACTTGTCGACGGCGAGAGACTCTCCAGTCATGGCAGATTGATCAATGGCAAGAAGAGCGTATCCAGAACCGTGCTTCTCGCCTTCCTCAGCATCTTCATCTTCCTCGTGGGTGTCACCTCGTTGCTTCTCGAGCTCGAGTTGATAGTCCGCGTAACCGTTGGGATTATCGTAACCGGAGATAATTCTGCAATCA
This sequence comes from Lachnellula suecica, assembly GCA_007825345.1. Taxonomy (NCBI): domain Eukaryota; kingdom Fungi; phylum Ascomycota; class Leotiomycetes; order Helotiales; family Lachnaceae; genus Lachnellula; species Lachnellula suecica. Next base: position 42,799 of record QGMK01000063.1, on the reverse strand, counting down.
GCTGGGACGACTTGGCCATCTTCGATAATAACCTCCATCAAATTAGCATATACGGTCGCAGTCGCTTCAGCTTAACTTACAATGTCACCAGGGACGAGTTCACGAGCCTTGATTTCCTGCTCTTCGCCGTCACGAATGACAGTAGTACGCATAGCGATATCACCCTTGAGACTGGCGACGACGTCGGCAGCTTGCTTCTCTTGGTACCAACCGACAATTGCGTTCAGCATTAAAATACCGATGATGACACCGAGATCGATCCACTCTCGCAGACCGGCCGCGAGAAGGACAGCAAGTTCCATAACTATCGAGAATGTTAGTATCTGAATCTGATGAAAGCTGGAGCAGCGACTTACCATAGAGAATTGGGCCCTGGAAGTATGACAAGAACTTCAAAAACATGTTCTCCTTTTCGGTAGTCAGTTCGTTGAAGCCGGTCTTCCTGCGACGGGCGTCGACATCGTGGGTTGCAAGACCGCGCTTCCAGTCAGTGTTGAGCCATTCCTCTGGCGTGTCGAATTGGCCGTTGGGGCCTTTGCTCTTCTTTTGCCAGAACTTCTTCTTCTTCTCAGGCTCCTCCTCGGCGGCAATTGAAGAGGCATTGGAAGCTCGTCGACCGTCCTTGTATGTCGAGATGTAACGGACCAGTTGGCCGTACTCTCCCAACTCGGCGTCGGTGGGACCGCTGCGGTTAAGCTGCTCCTTCTCCACGTCACCATTCTCAACGTCGCCGTTCTGGGGTGCCATTATGATTCTCAGGCCGTGGCAGTGCACTGATGATTAAAAGAGTAGAGATTGTCCAACTGACCACTGCGACAAGACCACGAACAGGAAGAAAAGAATGGTAAGCGTGTAAGAGGCGAAAGAAAGCCTGAGGGAGGAGGGAATGCCTTCTTTAATAACAGCTCTGGGGGACCACATAGCAACATGGGCTAGCTGGGGGGCCCAGGTCATCATAGCGAGATCGGTGGGGGCGCGTTTCTCCGTTATTTGGCTCGGACTCGACGGCACTCTGGCCATTTTTGACAGTAGTATGGGATGGCTTGACTATACTTGCCTCGTACTGGCTGATAGGGCGTGTCGACCTTGACCGCCCTGGGGTGGGGAGCTATCAGCAGTACAGTAGGGATTTGCACTCTACGTTCCTAATCGAAACAGGCATGGTTAAGGCGAATACCGGGTAGGCAAGTCGGATTAGGATAGCTATGTCTTGTGTTTGCTCGCTGACTACTAGTCTACATTTTTTATTACTGCTTCGGCTAGAACGTGGGATGGAATTTCGCCGGCGAATAACAGATTACGGCGCTGTCAGTACGAAATGACGGTGCAGAGAGAGTGCAAAGATGAAGCCATTGACCTATCAGACGAGCGGGAAAATGGCATCCTGCAGAGAAATTTCTAGCTAATTGCCGCATCCACCATAGCAAGGCCTTAGCACAGAAGCGGGCAAGGCTCGGCCTCGCTCGGAATCCCCCACTATCTCATGCAAACTGCTGAGTGCACTGTGCAGCAAGCACTGCAGTCTGCGGATGAGATGCGGCAGCGGAAGTGTGCAAAACAAAAGATGTGGGCCTGCCCGGACTCTGTGGAAACAGGGTGGGTTTGTTATTGTTTTGATTCGCTAGGAATCGGGTCGGGTGCCAGACATGGGGAGCGCTTGGTGCTTCTGTTCGTGATCTTCTAACGCGAGTCAGCTAGAGGCAGCACACAGGGCACTACTAAAAGCTTGACGTGTACGCCATTCCCCGTTGGTAGCCTCATCTACGCTGTGGGCTGGGCTTGGCTGTATGGACTCTGGAGAGAGAGCAATCTGTGCAGTGTGCAGCGGGCAGCCATGCGGTGGGGGAAGGGAGGGGGCAGAGGAGATTTGGCTCAGGTTGGGCTGGTTGTGCAGTGTGCACTGTGCAGTGCGAAATTGAAGCTTCACTCTCAATCAGCGTGCGTAAGGTGGGTTACGTTTTCTGAGTCTCTGACTCTCTCACTCTCTGAATTCCCTCATCCTAAGAGCTCTCTCTCTCTGCCGCCGTTCTTCCCCCAGCCCCGCTAGTACGGAATACTCACCTCGCTCTAGTGGGCTGCACTTCCCTTTGCGCTTTTCCCAAAAGCGTACTACTTATCGCACTCGCAGTTTCGCTCGCGTCTTGTCTGTCTTCCGATGTGCCGTCTTTGCGGGTGTGCCAGATTTTTTCTATGAGGGAATTTTGCATCTCGCGTCAAGCCCGCAAGCTCGGAAATAATCTGTCAGTGGCCTTCCAGTCGCCGGGCCCCCCCTGTCCAGTAAATTTACCTCCCGGCGGATTGACCTCAGCGGCTGTTACGTCCCTTGTCCTTGCAGGGTGGGTGCCTCTCCGCCGACCCCGAAACAAAACAAAGGGCAGATACGGTGAAAAAATTCTCTGGCGGCCCTTTTTGACTTCGGGAATTCCCTCTGGATATGCGGTATTTGACGTGGCAGATTCCTTCCAGAATATTCTGCCGTCGACCAGTAGCAAATTTCTCGTTGCATATATGTTTCATGCACGCGGAAGAGTCGTGAAAGTTTCTCACGATCTCAGATTTGGTGATCTTACAAGACTGCCGGGGGAGGATCCGACCGCGCTCTGCAATCTGAACTTTGCCTAGCAACCAGATTTTCCTTCCTGGTACTCCCTACCACCCACCACCGTCAATAAGGAAAGGTTGCGAAAACGCCCAGAAAATCCGTTTCATCCTCTGCTTCCTCTCAGACTCAGTTGCCCTCCCAGTTTCACTCGGCGATGGCTTGGCTGCAGAGAATCGTTGACACCAAGAAATGTAGAAGTTTCTTCAAGCCCGTTCCCCTCCGAGACCAGGAGTCGAATAATGTCGAATAATATCCAGAGATCGAGTGGGGAAGCTGGAGATCCAATTAACAATTGCGCCTCGAAATCTAGCAAGAATTACGAACACCATCACCATCACCATCACCAACATACCGGTATAATTCGCGCTGCCTTTAGAGGCCGAATCGCGTTCCCTTTCTTATCTTTACAGGTGAACTTCGTCATTGTGTGGGGGGGGGGCGTGTGGCCGGTTCAATGGCTTGTTATTTTGTAGCTGACGTCACGTCTCTTACTTTCTCCTTGTATACCATTCATATTCCGTCCTTCTTTTATCTCCTCGCTCACTGCCCCAAATTTCGAGTCCAAAAATCTACTATTTTGAATTCAAAATCACTATCGCAATTGCCTATCTCATCCAATTTTAGGCAAACCCAGCAACCATCATGTCGGACACCGGTATCACGAACAACAGCGTTGGCGGTAACGTCACCAACTCCGCTCCAAGCTATTCCGACTCTTCGAATGGCGCGCAAACTGGCGCGACCGCCGGCGGCTATGGGAGCGGCGGACCAAGTGTAGGCAATGACAACAATGTTGACAAAGAGGGAGTCGGCGAGCGCAAGCAGGAGGGAGGGGTCAAAGGTCTCATGCATAAAATAACGGACAAAATGGAGCCTTCTCATAATAAGCCAGCGCAGCAGGTCAGTATTCTTTGTTTTAGCCTGGAAAAATCTTTCCTGATCACATTTCGCATATAGGGTCCTGACGTGCAGAGCGCCGCGGGCATGCCGGGAGATCCTACAACCCACAAACAGACCGATAGGGACTTGAACAGAGAGTAGGAATGTTGTGGGTCAAGGTATTGATGACATTGTGTGAAATGCGATTCGATAGCACTCTTTACAACATCGAATATTATGAGTTGGATACACAATACTTGGCGCGCAACTGAGAAGTCTCTTGCTGAAATTTACGTTGATGTTCTGATGTATAAATCTTGCTTAGTGCGGGGTAGCTTCGAACAAGTGTTTTACGGAGATATTTAGTGCTTGTGTTTCTTTTTGACCCACTGAAAACAACACATGTGGAAAAGCATAATAAGCCGCATAGGCCCACCAAGGCCGGAACGCCGGTCTCAACATTACGATGGCACGGCGTCCTGTTTTTGTCTGCACTGACAGCGGACGAAGTCAGAAAAGGGGCTGTGCGTTGATCGAGAAACTCCATCTTGATTCGAATATAAGACCAAGTGAATGTTAGTGAATGTTCCATCTGGTGCGAAGAACCAGACGGCTCAAAATGGTATTTGAATGCAGAACAACTACTCATATTTAGTGCAACACTCTCATGGTCTTCTTATTTTGGAATTTATACTGTAACGTGGTTTAGGAGGCATTACTATCTCTCTGTTGAGTAGTTCTGTACTAGTACGGTACGCGGAAGTTTCTGGTCCAAGAGACTACATGGAAAACATTAAGAGAATAGTGAAGCTCTCCTTTCTTTCATGACGGAATATACCATCATACAATGCTGCACGTGCAACCCTTTTGGCAGGAACCATCCACGGCTACGTATGCAATTATGTCAGCGCAAATTGCCTAGCTCTGGCAGAATTATCGTACTATTCAGTTTGCGGTCTTGACATCTCATGGCAGTTAATCAAGTGGGCTGGCTTTGGACTTCGCGTCTTCTAGAACAACTTCATGAATGCTTCATGTGTTAACAGTCCCAAATGAATGTTAGTTTCAATGTGGGCCCGGGCGAGATGTTCTTCGCATGTTCTGGCAGAATTCTCTGGGACCTAAGAGTTGATGATGTTTTTATTTGGTAGTATTTAGCAAGTTGATTCTTTGGTGTCTTTCAGTTGTTGTGTTTGGTGTGCGTGACGTGCAACAAGGCGGGCTAGACTTTGCGGTAATTTTTGGCAGAATGGTTCCAGCCCAATGTTATCTAACTTGCATTCTCATGATTCATGAGCGGCTCCCAAGTGGAACTGGTTTGGTCTTCGTAGCTTCTGGCAGAATTTTTTGGACTATTCCTATTGCAAGTTTGGCATGTGCATCGTGACTTCCAAAGACCGGGTCGTTGGGCTACGTATATGGACATCAAGGTGTCGCTTGCAATTGATCAATCCGTGATATCATGACTGAAGTCAGATGGGCTGCCAGAGGCCTAGATGATCTCGTGAAGAGCAGCAGCTTTCTATGAAATCGATATAGAAACTACGAGAAGCAGTGGTTGCTTCCGCATCTTCAACGATATCGTCATCTGACTCACATTTCGAGGCACTTCGAAATCTCGCAACTTCACGTCATTAGGCTCGATGCGTGTACGCATGTTAGGCATGTCTTGTGTGAGTTCGCAATGGATTCAACCCAGACCACTTCACGTGTTATTCACATGATCTGTACCTATCCTGTATCTGAGCTTTGCAAAGCAATAGAGGTCGTGTTTTTGCAGAAGTTTGCTGATATTGGGCCTTTCTCGTTCATTAATTTATGGAATATGTATAGACTTCCATTCGTACGCCCTCGCGTGGATTTTTGGACTTGGCAAAAGCCAAAAGTAATGAACATTTTCCCGAGGATCAAAAGGACTGTTTTCTCACGGCATGCAAGTGCTCACCTTCGTTCGCAATTTCTCTCGCTCTTGATTTCTTATTCTCTTTAATCTAACCCACTACATTCCTTTAGTTTGTCTTTATTTCAACATGCCCCAGATGAAGTCATTCTTTCTCCTTCTCGGGACGTCCACACTCGCTCAAGTGCACGCCCGCCATCTACCCCCTCGAGATGTCGATGCCACCATTCCTAAAGACGGACTCGTCCCAGTCTTTTTTGACGACTTCTGCGGAACCCCCGGATCGCTGCCTGACGAGTCGAACTGGCTGTTCTCCCTCGGAACTCGATATCCAGGCGGTGCTCCAAATTGGGGAAATAACGAGTTTCAAAGTTACACCAAATCTCCGAACAATATCCACATCACCAAGAACAACACTCTGGCCATTGTTCCGCGCCTCAGAGATGGAAATTGGACGTCGGCACGTCTCGAAACGCAAGATACTTCATTCGTGGCGGAAGCCGGAGGAAGGCTTCTCATCGAAGCTAGCATCAAGCTCGGAGATGCTCCGTTAGACCAGCAACAAGGGATTTGGCCTGCATTTTGGGCACTAGGTCAAAAGTTCAGAGGCAACTATACGTATTGGCCGATGGCAACAGAATGGGATTTTATGGAGGCGGTGAGTGGCCAGTCGACGATGTATTCTACCATCCATTGTGCCTATGCTCCTGGAGGACCATGCAATGAATACCAAGGGCTTGGAAATAACGGGGCTCCTTTTTCGAGGGGGGTCTTCCACACGGTTGGATTTATGGCTGATCGGAGTATGACTGGCCCGTCCAAAAATGGAACATGGCGAGATGAGACCTTGAATTGGTATTTGGATGGCACTAAAGTCTTCAATGTTACAGGCGCAACCATTGGGGATGAGGCGGTTTGGGCTTTGCTGGCTCACCAGGGTCATTTTTTGCTTCTGAATGTCGCAGTAGGTGGGGATTGGCCAGGACCGCCAAACAATGCTACCGTTGGTGGCCCATCAGTTGGTATGGAGGTTGATTATATTGGCGTTTATGCTTCAGCGTAGACTCCGACATGTGTATTCCAGTGGCACAGTGGCTCTTGTGTGTTATTCTCTTTGTCTTTCTGTGCGGGAAACAAAATCAACAGATGTTCATTCAACCAGTTCTCCCCCAAAAACCCTTCCATTTCTTCCACGCTCACAACATGTATTTTGTCTATTTCATTGCCGGGAGCATACGGATATTCAAAAGGTCAACCCTCGTAGTTTGACTACACTTAGCGCAAGTGTCGCCATTTATTTTGGGTCAAATCCGACAGTCCCGGAACGTCAATTTCATTTTCAATCATCGGCAAAAGATGATTACACGAATGCTTGCTAGACCTTCCTATCGGCCCGCATATTGATTTTCCTCGTGATGCATCTCATCCGGCCGATCACTGCAGTCAGCACTTACTTGCAGTAGCGTGAGAGGTAAGTACTGGCGGCCCCGCCGAGGTGGGGGTTATGCGCTTGAGGTATTCATGATGATCTACTTTCGCTCGCGATTCATACAGTTCAATACGCATGAAAAGGTGGGCGTGTGCACAGGCGGTCAGGATTGCACAAAGTATGGTCTGGTTGTATCAATGATAAGATTAAATACTCCGAATGAATGTCCTCCAGGTACTGAAACATTATACTGCCAGACAAGTACGTTCTTTAATAATGATATCTGGGGCCCATCGTGGTGTTCATCCGAAAAGTATTGACTTCTTGTAGAGCCCGTTGAATCACGTGAAGTGAGAACAAACCAGAGGGGTGTATCTTGAACCAAAACTTGCGAGGTGTGATGTTAACCCTATACAGGTTTAACTGCGGCAAGGGATTCCAAGTTGGATGTGGTTGTTTAATAAACGAGCTCGCAAAGATCCGTTGAAAAGAACAAAGCATGGAGCCAGTGACGAAACTCCTGCCAAAGAGACGGGATCGGAAGCTTTGTTCGAGCCGTATAACATGTTACTGTGGTAACAGGAACAGGCTGTTGTTATTGGGCCGTATTCCGAACATTTTATTTGAGGACAATACCGAACTCCAGTATTTTTGACAATGCCCCTGAGCTGACTGGATTTTGAGAGTACGACTTATGAAGGACTTCTCCCAGCTAGATGCAAAAGTGTTGATGTTCAGAGACTCATTTTTCTGCAGGGACCGGCTTCCTCTGAGAATACAGCATGATTTCATTTCCATCGCCGAACCTCTATGTGTACTCCTGTCAAAAGGCAAGATTGTCATCGGGCGTAATCCTTCGATGTGCCATGGCAAAACGGCCACATCATACTAGCGACACCTCTCAATTTCGACCATCAACAAGAATTGGGCTGTGAAGGTATACTGAGTGCAATTAATGGTACGAGATGGGAATTGCAAAGTCTTATTTGATATCTATAGCCATCAAGGAATCATCGAAAACATTTTGAATACAAAACCGCAACTCCCTACCACCAACCTAAATCCACCTCAAGCACGCTCAGTTGAACCACCGAGAGCGACTACATATATCACTAGTCAACGAACAAATAAGAAGCAAATTCAGGACGTCACTTACCAATACGCACAAGTAATCGTGTCAGGTCTCTTGCCGAGATTCCACTCCCGAAAGCATTGAACACAAATATTCTGTCCACATTGACGACACCATACCGCGGACTCCGGGCCGTCGAAATCTTCATAGCAGACATAACAACCTCCTTCGAGGGGCTGTCGGATACGGCGATCTGCTGCTTGTGGGCGCGGAGGAAGGACGACTTCAGCACGTGGAAGTGGTCTAGCTACCACTGGGGCTGCTGGTCGTCGAGGAATGACGACTTCTACATGAGGAGATGGCCGTGCTGCACCCGGCGCTGCTTGTTGTTGAAGTGGAGCCCAATTTTCCATGCGACGAGGCGGCTGGACGACAAGCGGTGCTGCTGGTCGTGGGTATTGATCAATAACTTCCACGCGAGAAAGCTGCCCTTGTCTCAGTGGTGTGACTGGCTCTTGTTCTTGTCTGGGGACAGCAGCAGCAGCAGCAGGCAAGTATGGCCGAGGTTGTCTGAGCCTAGCCGAGACAGGTGATGGGACTCCATCCTCAACCGCAGGCTGACGGTGTGCAATGGGAGATCTTCGACTTACCAGACCTCCCCCTGGCTCCTCCACGTGTTCATCGATGTGGGGATTTGGAGGTGGCGCCCAATATGATTGACCTGCCGGTAACCGATATGCCCAAGCTCTCACGGGAAAGTCCAGATCCTCTTCAATATGGCGATTTAGTGGTGGCATATATTGACGATTAGCTGGAGCTACAAATTGCCCAACCGGAACTGGAGTAACTCTTGCTTCTCGGCGTTGAAGTAGTGCGGGGGTGTTGACAGCCCTTCGAGCTGGAGCACGCTCGTTGGCTGGGTGTATAAGTCTTTCGTGTGGAGCTTGAGTCTGATGTGCAACATTGGCAGCTTGCCGAAGGGGTCTTGCAAACTCCCCAGCGACTTCCTTCTCGAGGTTGATATGGTTCTGGATGCCTACAGCCCAGCGGCCAGAAACAACCTGAACTTGACTGCGATGGAATCTCACGCAAAGATTTAGCTCTGCGAGCTCTTCGATGCGTCCTTCAACGCTCTCGGTGAGTCCATCAGTCACGATGTCCTCTCTGGCAAGCTCTGTGATGATCGCGTTTGCTTTTTCGCGATTTGCTTTCTTGATTGGATTCTGGCAACGGAGCCCCTTGACTGTGGTTCCGTTGCATCTTCCAGGGTTGAGGTCGAGAACCTTGTTTGGATCCCAGTGTATGGACATGGTTTGGTGGTATTGCTGAGTGCGGTTTGGTAGTTGTGCTTTGGAAGTGGATGGTGTGTGGTGTGGATGGCGTCCAAGAGAGTGGGAGAGCCGCTCGATGTACTTGTAACAAATCTAAGCTCTTCTACTCGGTAAGCAGTCCTTTGTTCTAAGTGTATTGAATTCGGCAGAGTCAGCTCTGCCAGAAGGCAGCAACATGTGGCGAACAGCCATTACAAGTGAAGCCTGCGCTGTCCCCTTTACAATAAGGCTTTCTACTGGCAAAGCTGCCATCATCGTTTGCTGATACTATTGCCAAGTCCAAAGGGTTGAAGAGCCCGGTGTCTCATGAAAAGGTATGTTTCATGAAAAGGCATGTCTCATGAAAAGGCACTCCCGAGACAAACCTCCCGAAACAAGAGCAGTACACATTAGCCAACATTTCACCAGCATACCTCGACAACTTCCGTGGATCGGTCTGAAAAGCCAAGACATCACATCTCTTGAACAGAAAACCAAACTTGCGTGACGAAGGAAAACAAGGAGGCAACTGCGGGGTACAGAACCCAAAACGTGCTGCCTTCAAAGCCCTATCAAGAAACCCGAAACCCCTGCATGAGCATAGAGAAATGACTCATTTGCGTTTGCTTCCGGCGATGTACTTTGAAATTCAGTGACTTTGACTATCTCGTGTATAGTGTTCACCGCTTGCTTCTCTGGCTTCAAGTCCTGTTCCGGTCACTAGAGGGATTGAGCTTGATGTATTACTCACACCCTGCAGCCAAGTCAGAATTTGCATAGAGATCAGCAACTGACAGAGTTCAAACGATAAGTTAAATTGACTTTGTTGATATACTGTACAAACGGAAGAAGTTTAAATTGTTCGAGAAGCTTCTTGGACGAGCCTGCACGACCCTGTCGAATACTTCCGAAATGCATTCCACTGACTCGGAAAGTTTATAACAATTGAGTTTACTAGAAAGGAATTTAATACAATTGACTCGTGGAGCGGAGCTCGAATGCACATTCCGATATAATAGAGGAAGGGGTTGCTTGTCCACTAGCAAAGCGGTGTAGTAGCTCAAGCCCCGTGAATTATCCCGCTTACCCCACCACGATCAAAAGCTACTCTCACAATTACATTACCACGTACACTTAAAGTCAAAGATTTGTAATAGTCAGAACTTCCAAAAGGAATATCCCTCCGGGACCCGTAGCTTACTTTAAGTCGCGCTTCTAGATGTAGCCGCCACTTCTGCAGTACTTCAAATCTTTAGAACATCTTATTTGCAAACTGTTAATCAAAAATTTCAAATTGGATCAAGTTGCTCCTTCAAAATATCAGAGAAATTTCCAGCAGTTGTCCTTCACAAAAGATGGGTTTTAGAAGAAAGTCCGAACTTGATGAAACAACCGGGAACCCCCTTTTGCACCTCAATCGCTTCGCTTATCCACACTGTAGTGGGCTTTCTTTACGTCATGCACTGGCCATAACCCCGCATCACGGAGTTGATGTCAACAGCCAAAAAAATTTCAAAAAAATATTGTTGCGGAAGAGAAGGTCGTACCCGGGCTCGAACCGGGGATTCGGGAAATCTATGATTTTGATGTGTCAAAATCCCACGTGCTAACCGCTACACCTATGGGATGTTAGTATGGAAAGTTCTCAACGAAGGAGCTTCGGATCAACTTACTATACAACCATGTGTGTGTTTTGGCCAAATTTCGCTTATTTCGTTACATGAAATCAACAGCACTGCTCGGCGATGTTCTCGGGCACTATCCAATGAAAGCGTTGAAATTTACCCGAGCGGAGACCTCAAGCATGTACCAGAAGTAATTATACATTGTGTTGGAACTGATACTTCCATGCGGTGGGACAATCTTTTGAGAGGACTACTGGACAGCCCTTTTAATCAGAAGGGCAGGTAAATGTTGAATGAGTATGGGTTTCCCACGTGATCTTGACCCTTTGCGCCAGGTGTTCACGAACTACGCACGCTGAACCTTTAACGGAAAGCATGAAAAGTCATTGACTTGTGGAATGAATTGCAAAGCATGAATTTTCGATGTCTTAGGATTTCCCTTCACAAAACTCCTCACCCCAGACGACTCCACGCCACTACTGTATCGCCGTTCTCGTGCCAAACCTCTCACAACCGCAACTACTGCCATCGCAAACCCAGCCATCCAAACAACACATAGATAATTTCAACGATTTTTCAACCGTATTTCGAATCCTGACAGCTGAGACGAAATACACATGCCGACATCCCTCCAGCTCTACCGTTACACGCATCTCGCCCCAAATCCCCCAACAGGAGCCATTGACCCAAACAAATTCCTTTCATAGCAACTTATACCAGCTGAATTCGGTTCCGGCGTCTCGGAGTATCCAACACCAAAGGAGCGGTAGGTTCAGCTTCCCCTCCCGGCCACCACCAAACGCTTCCTGTCGGGACCCCCAAAACCTGTCGCTTTTCATCACATTTCGTGGAGGTGACCTTGGGAGTTTTGGTAGGCTTGGGGGGAGTTGGACCTGTTGGAGTAATGAGGTTTGTTCTTGATGGGTCTCCGAGAACCTGTGGCTCCCGCTTGCCAATCGGTACAGTGAATGGGGGGACAGTGCGCGTGGTTGCTTCAAAAGGGTCTGAAGATGTATGCGGGTGGGGATGCGGCCACCACCATGGAACGGTGGTAGTGATTGTGACTGTGACGGTGCTGACCGGGTTTGGGGTAGGAGATTCAAGAACGGTTCGTGTAGGTGAGCCGAGGACCTGGGGCTCTCGCCGTTCGACGGGAGCGGTGAGAGGAGGCAAGGAATCCTCGATACCTGCAGTGACGGTTTCGGTGACAGTTACGGTAGCAACACCTGTAGCCAGAGGCCACCAAGGCCAACCTGGAAAGCTCCAGGGCGGCGGAGTTGGAGATCCAATGACGGTTCGAGTTGGGCTTCCCAGAACCTGTCGGGCTTCAACTGTGCGCGGGATTTCGTCGCGCCCAGCAAGAGTAACAGTTCGTGGGACACAGCCTCCTGTGCCTGGAGGGCATGGGATGATGAAGGTATACAATGTTGGTTTGGGGAGTGAGGGTAGCGATCCTGTGCTCACGAGTACCTGCGGCAGAGCGACACCGTGGCAGAGCGCAGCGAGCGCCGGAAGGAGAAGGATGATAGTTTGCATGATGACGCCTGATTGCATTAGAAGATCGACATTTGTTAGATTCTGATCAGCACTTACCTTGTAAGCTCTTGCTTTGTCAGTTATAGCCTGAGGGAGTTCTAGCAACTTAAATCCTTGAGACTGGTCCCGCCTTCTTGTAGTAAACCCAGATGAGCAAACATGTATGATCTTGTGATCTTCCGAACGCCATGATAAGGATACGAGTATGATCAAGCTAAAACATGTGGATAGCGCAAAGAGGAAGATGCAGGTAATCTGAAAAAGCACCTACCGCAATATAGAAACACTGGATGACAATCAATTATAGATGAGCATTGACGAATAAGCATAAACAAGCGAGTGCGCAATCTAAGTCCCAAGAACCCGAAATAGAAATTAAATATCGGATTTTGTGTCTAGACGTATTGAGACCTGACATGTATTGTTTAGCCAGATTCCGAGCCGGCAGCCTGATTAGACGAATTCAACCCCATCGTATGAACATGTCCACACCTCAATCACACCAGAGCTTTCTGAGAGTGAGGTTCAGCCACAGTATAAAAGACAGCTAGGCTTCCACCTCCAGGCGGCCCTTGCCCCTCGGCTCCTCCTGCGGAAAATTTCTGGTAAGCAAAGGTCTAAATGAATTTTGGGGGCACTTACCACTAATGTACAACTGCGTATCCCCCACCAACCCCGCAATCAACCCGCCCATGGCTGCCCTTGCATGTCTCGTGCTATGTATGTCGCTGTCGTTATTCATTGTGTGTCTCATTCCCCGAATAGTTCCATTCTTCGATGCTTCCGCTTTCGCAAATACTTGAAGGACACGACCCTTCTCAGTTTTAACCTGGTCCAGAACTCTCAAAATTACATTTGCATCGATGGCGTCGTCCATGTGAGCAGAGATACCTCGCAGGTTCCCGCTAGATGGATCTGATGCTATTATAAGGATGTGACAATCTTCAAGCTCTGCGCCTGAGCTGCAGCTAGCTCTCGAGCTCCATGTTGTTTCATTCCGCATTGCTTCATCGAGATAGCTTTCCCCAATTTCTCCAAGAGCAACGGCAATCCCGACAGCCGACGCATAACGGGATTTCGCCATCGATTCATATGTATCCTCTGTGACTGGAGCCTTGGATGCAGCTTTAGTAATTCCAACTTTCTCTGAGGTCAAAAGAGGGCATTTTATCAGTACGAGGTTCACATTCTCCCTGGAGATGTTTGTCCGTTCTAAGATTTCCCGGACGGACGACGCTATTTGCGTTGCATGCTCCGCTGTCCCAATCTCGTGAGGCTCCAGGACTCTTGTTCTTCCGGCTGCTGCCTAGTTTCTCAAATCAGCAGTTGCAACCCCAAGCCCGGAAAATATTGGCAGCCGCTCTCATGGTACTCATCCAACAACAACAGGTACTCACCAGGAGGCCAGTTGCTTCTTCTTCTCGAACTATGAATGTCACGTGCGGGCTCAAGACGCCTTCAGTTCCTGGGGAGCTGTGAGCGCGGATCCGAAACGGGCATTGCTTTATGTTCACCTTCAGAGAAGATAGTTACAGCTGAGTCCGGGATCAGAGGCTCCCATACGACGGTGCTGAGAGTGCGGGAGAAGTCATTGACACAACCATTGCCTGGATGATCAGCAAAGTATCAGGCATTACAAGGATCGAAATTGAAAAACAAAATGACAAAAACATATTCGCTTTCATCGCGCATGAAGAGGAAGAGCATATTGTAGTTGCCAAAGTCCATGACCTTCCAAGCCACAGGGATGGTGAGCGCAAAAGTCTAACAACGGCAAGACAAAGAATACAGAATGCCTACCTTCTGACTTTCCTATCACAGCCAAGATTTTACTCGCATTATATCCAGCGACTTTAACATGCTTCAGAGGAGAAGTGTCTGCGGGTGAGGAAACGCCAAATTTAAGGATTGAAACTTGAGCAGCCATGATAGATGCAGTATGCCAGATAAACAAACAAAATGATGTTGCTGCCAATGATTATAAAAGCACAGATGTATGCAGACGCCTTCTCCACTTGAATTGACGATGGGCAAATGCAAATGCATCGACGTTATCTCGCCGCGGGGCTCGCCGCCATCGCCGTCGCGCACCCCCAACTTTGCTGGGCGCGTCCAGAGCACACGCAAGCTCATCAACCATAGAAATGATAGCATTACATTACAGTACCACCAAGTGCCTTTCCCAGTACTCCGTGGTGTCTCAGAGTCGAGTGCCGAAGAGCAATATCAGCAGCGGTCGCATTGTATAAGGCTGGAAGCGGACAAGGTGAGACGAGCGAGATCTGGTTGATCGCGTCGCAGATCAATTGACGAACGACCACAACCACGATCCGCGTCCAGCACCAGCATCCGCATCCGCGCTTTGAGATCCCTTGCCCATACCGAACATGTGGCATACAGTACATCCTTTAGACCATCCAATTCGGGTGCCCGCATATGCCATCCCATCTTATGCCATGAGACGAGCCTCTTGTGCCAGATATTCTCCGAGGCGCATGTCTGGGCCGGTGGATATTCTGGAGAAAGACTGTTGTTATTCATGCCTTGTGCGACAGTTCGCAGCTATGTGGCAAGTATATAATCTCTTCATTACATAGTGGGTTGTTGATTCCTGTTTTCTCTTGTAGCCAGTTCACCTGAACATTTCTTGCTCTATTAATTCCCTTTTGATCCTCACTACCATGCGTGTCTCTACTGTCGTTCTTCCCTTTCTCTTGCCTGCGGCATATGCCCAGCTTAATACCCTTGCAAAAGCAGCTGTAAGCACTACCCAGACCAGGTGTGTAATGGAACTGACAGAAGCTTGTAGGGACTGAAATGTGAGTCTGCGGAGACCCCCCCGAGACGAACAAAATCGCACTGACTCGAAAGACTTTGGCACCGCTACCGATAATGTCGAATTCCCAGACACAGCCCTCGTAGCAGCGTTGTCGAATACCAGCGAGTTCGGACAAGTAACGCCCGGGAATACACAAAAAGTTCGCTATACTTTGGAATGGAAAGCTGGACTTCGGTTGACAAGCGCTTAGTGGGATTCCATTGAACCAAGCCCCGGTGTGTTTTCCTTCACGCAAGGAGATGTTGTGACTGCTCTTGCGGAGAAGAACTCACAGCTTCTGAGATGTCACAATCTGGTTTGGTTTCAGCAATTACCGGCTTGGGGTAAGAGACATCCAAGTGGTAGGAACAGATGGATATGGGCTGACATTTTCAGTTCTTAACGGTACTTGGACAAATGCAACTCTTACTGCAGCTCTGCAGAAGCACGTCACAACTGAAGTTACACATTATAAAGGACAGTGTTATGTAAGAAGATCTCACTATCACCCGGCATTTGCCTAGAGACTTTGTTCTTGAAATATCCCAAAGGAATATCGCTGATCCATAGTTCTTCCACAGGCTTGGGATGTGGTGAACGAAGCTCTAAATGACGATGGCACATTTCGAAACTCAGTCTTCTTTACAACGATTGGCGAATCATATATCAAGATAGCCTTCGATGCGGCTGCTGCCGCTGACCCAGACGTTAAATTATACTACAATGATTTCAGCATTGAAACTCCTGGGAAGAAAGCTACGGGGGCTTTGAACATTGTGAAGAGTTTGAAAGCGTCTGGGACGAAGATCGATGGCGTGGGATTCCAGGCCCATTTCATAGTCGGATCCACCCCTTCGAAAGCTGTGCAAGTTGCCAATCTGCAATCTTTCACTGCGTTGGGAGTAGAGGTTGCCATCACTGAGCTCGATATTCGGATGACATTGCCGAGCACAGCAGCTTTGCTATCCCAGCAGAGTACAGATTACCAGAACACTGTAGCAGCATGCTTAGCAGTCAAAAGCTGTGTGGGCATCACGGTTTGGGACTTCGATGACAAGGCAAGTCCACCCCCTCTCCGAAAGCTGTGTTCTAACAATTTCTAGTACTCTTGGGTCCCATCGACCTTTCCTGGTACTGGAGCGGCATGTCTGTTCGACGAGAATCTCGTTCGCAAGCCTGCTTATTTCGGTGTCGTTGCTGCTTTCACTGGCTCAAGCACCAACTCCACGAATGCTGTTGCAAGTACGAACCTCTCGAATGCAACTACGCAAGGGGTCTTTTCCCAAACTGCAAACGGGACGAATTCATCCATCGCAAACCCTTCATCTCCGGCGTCACGACCGAATTTTACTTCTTCAGCTGTGGTCAAGGGACCGCGGGGTATATTCGCCACGTCTGTTGTTATAGGCGTTTTGTGGATATCATTATTATAGCAATATTGAATACAGCATTGATAATATTATCCCTATCATAACAGTGGTTTGTCCTACTCCCTTCAAAGACGATTTTTTCGAGTTCTGGACTGCTTATCTTGGGGGGCCCTGGCTGGCTTGCTAGAGCAGGTAGCACCTGAAGTGCTATCCCAAGTTCTTTCCCCTCAGCAGTTAGATAAGTTTCGATATGGGACCCTTCCATAGAGATTAATATCGAATCTTGTGAGTGCCGAAGATATGCCAACGCCTTCTCGTCATTGGCCGCGCCCCTACCGTTCGGCAGGCAGTGCGTATGCAGAGCTTGTGGGTCTGGTCTGTACAGGTACAGGGGAAGAAAAAATGCTTTCGGGCACGGCTGTCATTTGCCGGCGACGGTGGACCCAGGTTCCTTAGCACTCCAAACCGAGTTACTTCAACAACAATCTGACGATCCGTCTGAATCTTCCCAACTTCAAAATGGCCAGGCTAGAACTGGTGGTCCTGTTCGTATTCAGTTTTATCTGTAATACCTAACTATCTTATTATCATTTTCGGACGCATGATCTATCAAGCACCGGCCCAAACGGCAGAGAAAGTGTAGCTCCGAGCGGAAACAGAATTTAATTCTCCGCGGCTTCTAGCCTCTAGTGACTTAGCACAGATCCTCTCAGTGGGGCACCCTAAAGTGAGGCTACAACCTTAATCTCAGCCATCCACGCAAGCTTAAGCCAAGCGTGGGCCCTGAGATCTATCTGGGTATTTTGCGCCTCAAACTCAACGACATTCCTTCCTATGCGGCGTGACTCCAGCTGTAGGAAGTTGCTGCGGCAGAGCGAAGTTGATATGTGAAGATGACCTTCCTCTTCACAGAAAAAAAAGACAGTATCAAGTGGGTTACCGCTCGCTTTTGTGTTCGGTGGTACTGCGGTGCTGGACCCGATTTTCTTCAACTATTGTCTACATCAGCCCATCAGGAATACGGCCGCATCTTGAAAATCGAAACAAAATCCACTTCCCAATAACCGGGCTTTCCAGTGAGGAATTCCACTTCGTGACAAAGACAGCGAATTAGACCCGGTATCCAGCTGTCAATTTGCGGGTTCTCCAAAGGAGTGAGAAATCTGAGATGCTGGTATTTCGATGGGTCGGTCCACACTTTCCTGTCACGGTCTGAGAAAAAATGTCTTGAGGGAGGCAAATGCGAATCGGCCCAATATGCCTTCGCCGTCCATCGGACCTCCCATTCTCTTTTGGTGAATTTTGGTCCTGTCTCCCGCTTGACAACCTGGTGCACCTTCAATTAGCGGCCGCGCCTTCTTCATTTAAATATACAACGCACACCCAATTCCATTGAAAAATCCCTCTCTCCTCCTCCTTTCTCTGGGTTCACTTTGTAGGAACCTTCAACAATAATAGTCAAGCACCATGGGGCTCTTCAACAAACGAAAGGCTGATTCCTCAGCCACTACCACTACGATCGAGGAGAAAAAGGCATCGCCCACGGAAACACCAGCGACCCTGACTCCAGACCACCAGTCCGCTGCATCTGTCAGAAATGAAGTCGGAGCTCACCACAATGTGGCAGGCCTAGAGGAATCGAAGGTTACTCCTATTGCCGTGCTTCTAGGATGTATCGCCTCAATCGGTGGTTTCATGTTCGGATACGAATCTGGTCAAATCTCTGGTATGCATTGCGTTCCACCATCTTTAGAATCCCCTTTAACGCTCTCTACTAGGTTTCCTCCAAATGTCGGACTTCCTCGCCAGATTCGGTGAAAATGGCAAGTTCAGTGCTGTTCGTCAAGGAACAATCGTCGCCCTCCTCTGCGCCGGAACTCTGGTTGGATGCTTGGCCAGTGGAGTCATCTGCGACAAAATTGGTCGTCGATACACCATTTCTGCCTCTGCTTTCTTCTACATTATCGGCGTTGTCATCGAGATCACCAGTGACACGCAATGGGTCCAATTTGCCATGGGTCGATTTGCTGCGGGTTTAGGAATAGGCGCATTGAGCACCAGTGTGCCCATGTACCAAAGTGAAAGCGTACCAAAGTCTATTCGAGGTGCTGTTGTTGCTTCTTACCAACTGCTCATTACTCTTGGTATCTGGACTGCATACATGGTAGGATTGACTCCCCTCTTTCGATCTATCTTACTTACAGTCACTAGGTCAACTGGGGCACTGAAGCTACCTATAACAACTCTGCGCAATGGAGGATTCCCAACGGTCTCTCTGCTCTCTGGGCCATCATTCTTGGTGTCAGCATTCTATTTATGCCAGAATCTCCTCGATTCGCGTACAGAATGGGCCGTACAGAAGAGGCCCGCAAAAACATGGGCCGTCTCAACGGCGTCGACCCCTTCTCGCGCCTCATTGACGAAGAAATCTCCGAAATCGAAGAGAAGCTTGCAGCAGAAAGAGAAGGCGGCGACCACCCCTGGCACGAAGTTTTTACTGGCCCACGTATGCTCTATCGCACTTTGTTAGGAATGATCCTCCAAGCCGGTCAACAACTCACTGGAGCGAATTTCTTCTTCTATTATGGCACAACCATTTTCCGTTCGACCGGTATCTCGAACTCATACATTACCTCCATCATTCTCGGGTCCGTCAACGTAGCTGCGACTATTGGAGGACTGTGGATTATCAAGAACTGCGGACGGAGAATCAGTTTAATGGTTGGTGCCGCTGTGATGTGTGGATGTTTCCTGGTCTATTCATTCGTCGGCCACTTTGCACTGGATCCTAGTGCGCCTGACAGCACCCCTGCGGCTGGTGCCATCCTCATTGTTTTTACCTGCATCTTTATTGCCGCGTTTGCAACAACTTGGGGTCCTTTGGTTTGGGCTGTAGTTGGAGAGCTTTACCCAGCCCGCTACCGCGCATCTGGCATGGCTCTGGCAACGGCCTCCAACTGGCTTATGAACTTCTTAATCTCGTTCTTCACTACATTTATCGTCGATGCCATTGACTATTTCTATGGTCTAGTCTTCGCTGGCTGCACCTTTGCGCTCTTCTGGATCGTCTACTTCTTCATGATCGAGACAAAGGATCGCAGTCTGGAGGAGATCGACTCCATGTACGTCGCTGGCGTCAACCCAATTACCAGCGCGAAGTGGAACCCAAGTGACCTCGGACCTGAAGGTATTGCTGGTGTTGGGACTGATAGGTTGCACTTGAAGACCGGCGGAAAGGATATCAAGAAGAACGAGTCGGCGGGCAACGGATTGTTCATTCAGAATGAGCAGCAGACTGTGTAATTCGTTTTTATAAGTGTTCAAAGATATCCTGAAGAGAAAGCTAGCTTTTAAGATTTGGCTTTGGCTTTGCTGTTACTACCAATTATAATAGTAATTTTGTTCATGAAACAAAGCCAAATCGACCAAACCTCCGATCTTTCCATTCTCGTGCCCACTAATCATTGCCATCAGGCTAAATCCGTAGCATCAAGAAGCATGATTTCAATATGGTGTCTTCACGAATGCGAGCTGCCGAAACCAACACGGTGCTCGGCTCTAACTGGCTCAAGGACGCAACTCTCATCAATGACTGGCTTGTAAGGCGAGGCCTGCATGACGCGACTTGCAACAAGCTCAGCAGATACCTGATTGAACGGCGGTTTGCACAAGGTTATTCTTACGGCACTCTAGTTGGTTGCTATGGTGCCGTCCTTGAAATGCTGTTCTATTTCGGCGTAGGCACAAAATAGTGACTGTGGGTTGGGGTCGTGGGTATGGCGTTTTTGGGAACGTACAGTATGATGAGCATGAAATGCCTGATGGCTGAAAAAATTCCTTACCCAAACATTAAAGGTGGGCACTGCATGATGACCGGGTGACGCTCTTGATTTCTCTATAGAAGTAGACCTTTATAATATGTGTATGAGCACAAGGCATTGTTCACCGTACACCTTGCCCTAACAGTTTTTACATCCATAGCTATTAGACCCTGTTTGGCACATTCAAAAAGTTCCACTACTTGTAGCACATTCGAAATAACCTCAAATCGGCTTATAGGGAGCAACAATAAACAGCAAGGGATGGCAAGGGGTAGAAGTCAGGTTGGCAATACTGCATGCTCTTACATGAGAATCGTAAGAACTTATCGACGGCTGTGGTATGGAAGTTGCGCGACGCAACCCCTGGTGCGGGAGTGTTATATCTTTAAGAATACAGAAAAGTAGTGCATATTCCCTTTCTTTTCTTTACTCATTTTTACATCGTTACACATAAGAAAACATGGTAGATACTATTTCTCTTCTGCTGCGGGACAGCATCGAAAGTTTCGAAATCTCTGTCCCTGCTTCACGCTTTGCCCCTGATATTTAACGAGCCTGACACCCTTTCCATTTGGGACCTACTCAGACAAGGTAGTTCCATAAGGCTAGGTATCAGATCACCGCTGTGCTGATAGCATTGGAACCGTGGTGGCATTTTGAAATAAGACGAGACGGGAACAATCGGGGCTTCAAAGTCCCGGAATTTTGGTCCGTGTTGAACGTTCACTCCTGCGTCGATGACCATTCTTTTAGGGGATAGAATTTCCGTAAATAGCCCAGAAATCTTAATAAAAACATTATGAGCAAAGACATTTGAATAGCCATCTAGGAAAGCGCCTCATCAACTTCTCAATGTCCACGGAGTCCAATCCAGTAGTCGGAGCCCATATACTCGCCGCAGGAAACTCGCCGCAGGAAAGGCACACTCATCCTGGACTATGCCATATAATGACACTCTGCAACGAATCACGCGGAGATTCGTTGGCATACAACAAGGGATTCAAGGAACCCAAATTCGGCTTCCATCTACCTATCCGGAAATCAGTAGTCAATGGAACCTGCGCAGCCCATGCAAGCGACGACGCAAACGTGCCAAAAAGCCGCCCATAGATCTTTGCTGAACGACACCATAACAGATGCCGGCCTACCGCAAGTAATGAAAGATGTGAGAGCAGCTGCTCTTTTTTTGTACCGGCTCGTCTGGAAGCGTAACAAATCCGGTTACTTCAGAAATACTGTATTCTGGATTGGCCCTATGGCACTGGAAAGAGGGCACCACGACTGGGGCTTGGAGAAAGTGGGGGGAGAAAGAACGGCACTTGAACCAAAGAAGACCCCTTTCAAGTCGAGATCCACGAAATCCATTGTGGATGGGGGAATTTGACCATATGAGAATCAAATCGCTCGAACTTTTGGCGATGTCAACTACCAACCTCAGCGTAAAATACTTCCCCAAGACCTTCTCACTCCACGTCCACAACCGCTTTTCCATCCTCACATCCCTCATGCCTACTGCCGCTAGCCCTCTTCCCAACCGGCAGAAAAACAGCACCGTTATCCTCCAAATTCGCCTCAGAACTCGCGGTACACCGCAGAGTGTTTCAAGAGCCCTTTCCTGGATCCGGAGCCCCGAGCTCAGCAAATGGTTGGAGGAACGTGTAATAAGACGTGCTTAAACAAGGTTCTTTAGAGTGGTCCCTGACTTCATGAATGTTGTAGGGGTGAACGCTGTGGTTTTCGTCAATTCGACTGAGTAGTTTTCACAATCGGAATGGTTCTGTAAGGCAACAATAGTGTAACACAACCTGCCAAACAGAATGGAGACAACACGGCGAAACAATTTCATAAACATCCTGGATACTCCGAGACACGACATCGGATTCCGATATCGGATCGGAATTTCTGGTGGAGCGTGGAGGAAATATTTTGATGTCAGCCTCCAAAAAATAGAGTTTGACAGTTCTAGTGGTACTGTTCAGCGCCGCGCAAACTCTATTGCCAACTACACGCAAAAGAGGAGAGAAGGCTTTCGTTGCACATCGCATTTTTCTTTATACTAGCGCTCTTTATAAACAAGAGCTAGAAGGAGCTATTGACATGCCAATGAATGCTGAGGACGGTCGCCACGCCCAAACAGATGGCAGCAAGAAGTCGCTTTACTGAAAGCGGAAAATGGAGATTTGCAGCTACATGCGGTCTGCGGATATAGCGAACAACATGACGTCCACACTGATCAACAGCACAGATAGCCGTCGGCCTTTAAAAAATAAACCATGACTCCATTGTTTCCGATGAAGGCCCCATATCTATATGCCTAACCAAGTCTTCCCTCTTTCATAAACATAGAAGCTGACTGCCACCATGGGCACAACCTTCACATACCCAATCGTTAATCCAACGAAGAACCCAGAAAAGCCCCTTTCTCTCACAATTAACCTTGCAGTCTCTGCAATACCCAATCTATGTCCATCTCCAACAGTACCTCCGACCTGCATTCTCCGTCTAATAACTTCTAATGGATATGCTGATGTTTGTGATACAAGTCCTGCAATACCGCCGGCCAAAAGCTCTGCCCAAGATCGTAAAGGCGCGGGTTTATCAACAGGGTGGTTTGCAGGCTTAGGGAGAGTGGTGTAAGCTGAGAACGTGGGGTGGCGCAAAACATCTCCAGCTGTGTCGTGTGTCAGAAAGGACATTCCGGCATATGGCAACATTCCCAGCATCGTCGCCGAAAACCCTCTATAGAAGTTCCCCAGTCCAGATTTTGGTACCACAGCCCGGACAGCCGATTCTGTAGCTGCCACAACTGCAGGCGCAGATGGAGTCGCTCGTGGAGGCGGAGGCACTTCATTGTAGATCTGCTTGCATATAGCAGAAAGAGATGATCGGGAGTCCCGTTTTGTTTCGAAGGCTAAGCGTACACGGATGACTTCGAGTGGATAGGTAAAGAATACTGAAGTGACACCTGCAAGGGAGCCCGATATGAGGCGTCTCCATGGAGTCTCGTGCTGAGGCCCTTGTATAAACACCCCACGTATTTGTTCGTATACTAGGAATTTAATGCCTGCGTAAGGAAATATGCGGATGATAGTGGCAGAATGCCCGCGAAATAGCCCGCGGTATCCGTCCTCCTTGTAAATATCATTCATAGCCGTCACAACGCCAAACCACGAGCCAGTGTATTTTGCGAACTGAGGGCTACTCGCTTGGAAGAGGATCTTGACTCGGTCAAGAGGGGCAACGACGGTTTTGGCCTGCGCATATTAGCTATGTCCAGATATTATCCCGGCTTTGCGCTTCAACATACAGCACTCCCCGCTAACCCACCCGCAAGGCCAGACCGCCATAGATAATCAAAAGACTGCTTCTGCCGATGCGGTCTCTTTGGTGCTATCGTATCGTCGTCTGTAGGGCACACGGCGAGGTCTTTCCTGCGCGCCTCGTCCATCTCTTGTGGTTTGTCCTGGAGATTCGCGGGGGAAGAGGCATTGTTGCACAAGGCCAAGGGCATTCCTTGCCGCCCGACAGGCTCGTGGGTATTATCTTTGGGCGTAAGATTGGGTGTTCATTCCGTCGTGGTATATGTTCGTTAGGAATAGTGTGAGTCGTCTGGGGGTGTATCTCGCAGGTAGTGAAATTGTTATTGAGGTTCGTTTGACTGGGGGTGCCATCTCGGTTTCCTGCGGTATGAAGGTTAATGATTAGCCCGGCTTCGGCCTCGGCAACGGCGATGTCCATATTTTCCACAAGATGCTGGGGGGAAGAGGATCTCAAAATTTCGTGTTTTTCTGAAACTTTGGTCGCAAGCTTTTGACAAAATACCAGCTGAGTCCAGAGTTATAAGATGAAACTCCATGTGTGAATGTTCTCCACGTGATCAAGTGCGTATAATGACCTGGCCTGGTAATTTCTTCTTTTGGTTTTTGCAACACTTCTCATTATTTTGAATTTTAACTAATTGGCATTGATATTCTTGATGGCATCATGTATTCTTTACCAAGATGACGAATCCTCCGTCACCTTACTTGACATTCCGCGTTCCATCGAATTAATCCAAGGAGATTCAACCAAGAAGATAATTTCTTCTCGTCCATTAGAACAGCCATATCCGTCAGTTGAACCAAAAACTGCTAAAGCCAGAGCAAAAATAGGAGAGGTTCCACTGGAAGACTTGCTACTCCAAAAACATTTGCAACTCGCTTTAGATGGGTTGAAAGAGACTTACCATGGCGTTTGGTGCCTGCCTCGTGTAACTGCGGAGGCAGGAATCGAGAAGTCACGCAGGAAACGCAAAAAGGAAGAAATTTCCACGGATCCGAATCCTCAAGAGGAATCTCAAACTAGCAAGCTTGATTCTACTACGTCCGATGTGGCCAACGTGCCACAAAGCCCTGATTCCGAGGATCATTGGTTATTTCACAATCCGAACAGCGAGTCGATATACACACCTAATGATTCACTTCGACCTAGTGCTCGAGTCCCGCCATGTTCTACGGCTTTACAAGGGGACATCGCAGCTACACTTGAGACTTTTAATATCTCTGCGCCAAAACTCAACCTCATGACCATGGATCCGCCATGGCCGAATCGCTCAGCGAGAAGGAAGAACGCATACGCTACTTCCTATTCCACAACCGACATCCAAAGGCTACTTTCGTCCATTCCAGTCAAGGACCACTTAGCTGAAGATGGCCTGGTGGCTGTATGGGTGACGAATAAAGTCGCCTTCCGTGACCTGTTGCTGGAGGATGGAGGGTTGTTTGATGAATGGGGTATCCAACTGTTGGAGGAATGGGTCTGGGTAAAGGTTACGGCGAACGGAGATATGATCTGTGCCGTAGATTCTTCGTGGAAGAAGCCATACGAAATTCTGCTCGTTGGGAGGAAGAAGGGGGAAAATACCAAGCCCGAACAGGTGAAAAGAAAGGTGATTGTCGCTGTACCTGACTTGCATTCCAGGAAGCCAAACCTCAAAGTTTTGTTTGAGAAAATGATGGGAATGGAGGAGTATGAAGGCTTGGAAGTATTCGCAAGAAATTTAACGGCAGGATGGTGGGCTTGGGGAAACGAAGTGTTTAAGTTCCAAACAGATGAACATTGGATAGACGAAACCAGTCCTTAACACCCTTATACTTTGAACAGGATATTCGTACATACTATACATCGTCCCCACGAAACTGTGCCCGACTTTTCCCTTCAAACCTTCACGTCCTGTTCTACCTCCACAGCGTCCCCATCATCCTCCCACTCTGTCGTCGTAGTCCTCCATTTTTCCTCTCCTTTTAGCAGCGCCTTTGCCTGTTCTGCAATACTTTCACGCTCCGCTGATGGCTTCTCCCGCGCCTCGGGCCTGAAGCTATTCTCATTCGCCTCATTATCCTTCTTCGCGGCATCGTATGTGTCTTTGTCCCATCTACATCATGCCGTCAGCTTCAATCCTACCAGAAAGACCAATATTCATCTGCAGGCCAGCAAATCGCACGGTGAGATAAACGTACTCGTCGTAGTTCTCGGGCTCCGCAGGCCACACAAATGGCTGCTCCATCTCCACCATCATCTTCTTGATACTCCTCGGTCGGAACCATCTCCTGGGAGACGGTCTAATCGCGTGTGGCTTGTCCTGCCGTATCTTCTGCTGCTGAATATAGGACCTTACGCCCCTGACAGGGACCCCGTAGCAATTCCATAGATAGTCCCGCAAGTCGAGCTTATTGAGATTTAGAGGTACGATGAAGGATGCGAATGTGGGCGGTAATTGCGGCGTGCGAAGGAGGGTGAGAGTGAAATTTGGCCTGGAGATGCGATGGTTAGGGGGTGGAACGTAGGAATGCGAGGTAGTACGTACAGGAAAACCTGCTTGGTTCCTAAACGGGGCGCTTTTCGCGCAATTGACTGGGAAGCCATTCAGTTGAAGGAAAGAATGCCTAAGAGCTGGAGTTGGAGCTGTCTATTCCGACAATGTCGAATTAAGCGCGACGATACTGAAAATTACGCGGCTGCAGCGGCTAATTGTATGTTGGTCGACAGGGGTCACTGTAGTGGGGCTGGAGTTTACAAGGTACCTCCGATTAACGCCACCTTGGACTCAAATGCCCCTCATTTTCTGGAGCTATGAAAAGATGACGATAAAGCTACCTGGATCCCTGCTTTCTTTTTCCCAAGATCTCACTTGAACTCTAACTTTTTGGTCTCAAACAACAACACCCAATTCAAATTTTCTGAAATCAATAAAAATGGCATCCAACCCTCCAGCTCAGTGCTGCACATTCGGCGTTAAACACGAGTACGTACTACAATGCCCCACTTTCTATAAGTTAGATTGTAAAGCATAATATATTAACCTGCGAATTTCACAGAGGCGAAACAACCGGCAAGTCTATCAAAATTGGTAATATCGATGCCTATGTCGCCGAGCCCACGGGCAAGACCGTCCACAAGGATACCGCTATCCTTTACCTCCCAGATGTCATTGGTATATGGGAAAACAGCAAACTAATGGCCGACCAATATGCTGCCAACGGCTACTACACCATCATTCCCGATCTTTTCAACGGAGACCCAATTCCTCTCAACCGACCAGAAGGGTTTGATATCATGGCTTGGTTGAGCAAAGGAACTGGTGGAAATAACCCTCACACTTTCGAGGCTGTCGATCCTATCGTCCAGAAAAGCATCGAATACTTGAAGGGACAGGGTTTCAAGAAGATTGGTAGTGTTGGATACTGCTTTGTAGGTTTTGATCTTGTGCCGGAAGAGCAATTGCTAATCAAAGGGAATAGGGCGCCAAATACGTGTGCCGTTTTATGACCAAGGGCAAGGGAATTGACGTCGGATATGTTGCTCATCCATCGTGAGCCTGATCCACACATTGTCCAAATATTTCGTTTACTAAACTACATAGATTCGTCGAAGAAGACGAACTCCGTGCCATTGAGGGACCCTTGTCCATAGCAGCCGCCGAAACAGACACTATCTTCCCGACCGAGAAACGTCATAGGTCGGAGGAGATCTTGGTAGAGACCAAGCAGCCATACCAGATCAACTTGTATAGTGGTGTCGTGCACGGATTTTCAGTTCGGTGTGACACCAGTGTTAAGCATGAGAAGTTTGCCAAGGAAAAGGCTTTCCTCCAGGCCGTGCAGTGGTTTGATGAGTACCTGCTCTGACTACCTGTAGCTAAGGAGAGTCTGGAAAGACTTTGAGGATGTATATAAGTGCTCGCTCGGTCTTTATGGGGCAATATATGCGAAAATAGATTAGTAGAGTACACAGAAAAAGCGACACCCAATATTCGTACCGGACTGTACTTCGTAACTTGGGACACTTTTAAATGTTCCCTAGCGTGTGAGACATTATAAAGGCGTCTTTTTCAAGCCGTTTGGCAAAAGAACTATCCTTGCCATATGCAATGCGCAGCAAGCTGGCCAGAAGCGCATACCTATTGAGTGTCGCTTATTCTGTCCACCGCGAGCCCCCTTACCACCAATAACAGTGAACAAGTCTGGAAACGTCGCGTTACACTCTGCGGTTTTGATTCAAAGAGGCAGGTAGTACATTTTGTGGAATGTCCGCTGCGGCCCGCTGCGGCCCGTTCTTCCCTTCGGTTTCCGAGATTGACTTTGTCAGGTTTGGTCTCCAATTGGACTATCCTGAAACGATTCCAATGTTGGTAAAAGTTGCTTTGGAAATATCACTTGCCAAATAAATCCAAAAATATAAGCCCATACCAATGCGCCACCTGAAATGGGATATTCTGTTGTACCGAAGATATTTATAAGCACCTGCTTTTTTAGAGACTTTAACTTGAAAAGAGGGAGGTTAGATTCTATCTTGCAAGAACTAATACTTTCTCGCTGTACTTTAATGTTTCGTAATAAATGGAACATTTATATAGGCTTATAATCGGATTGATTCGGTAATCAGTACATAGCCCAGCCACCACTTGCAGAAATCGTTTGTCCTGTAACCCACCCACTATCACTCCCCGCCAGCCATGCCACAACATTTGCTACTTCCTCCACCGTTCCCAGCCTCTTCTCAATCGGAGTATCTGCTTTTTGCTTTTGCACGATCTCTTTTGGTATCCTTTTCAACATATCACTCTCAACTGGCCCTGGATTCACAGCGTTGACTGTTGTCCCATTTCCACCCAGCTCAGCAGCCCAGCACCGTGTCAAGCCCTCCAATGCTGCCTTTGACGAGCAGTAAAGACCCACATTAGAAAAGCCAGAACGAGAACCCACACTGGAGATGTTGATAATTCTGCCTTGTGACTGCAGATACGGAAGAATAGCTTGTGTCATAAAGAGAGCACCGCGAACATTGAGATCGTAGACCTGGCTGAAGTCTTCCGGTGTGATCTCTCCCAGCGCTTTGACTTTCTCAATCCCAGCGTTATTCACCAGAATATCGATTTTCAAGTCGCCGCTTCGCCAACTTTTCAAGCTGTTGACGATCTCGGCAGGTGAATCGACCTTTGTTAAATCTGCCATGACGCTGAGTGTGGATGGTTTGTGAGGCAGTTGGCTGATCTTTTCTTCGAGGACTGAGGCGAGGGAGCTGCTTGATGGAGATGTGTAAGTCAGAACAACATCTGCTCCACGCTGAGCAAGCTCGTAGGCCATTCCTGCCCCAAGACCTCTGGAAGCGCCTGTTACTATGGCGGTCTTTCCTTTGAGGGGGAGATGAGTTGCTTGGGTAGACATGGTGTGCTATGGCAAAGTAGTGAATTGTTGGACTAAAAGTGCTGCCGTGAAAATCGAGACTTTAGACCTGAAGTTAATAAGTACAAGTGAATAGAAGCAAATGGCAAACAAGACCACTTGGTCTTTTATACTTTGTGTTGAAGTTGATTCGTGGTGAATGGCGAACTGATTGTGAGTTTTAGCGCCGAAATTCGGGGTTAAGATTTACTTTTTGGTCCTTATCGTCGAAGCTCTTGAAGATCTTGAAGATCTTGGAAGACTTCGAAAAACTTGCCTTTCCTACCTTCGCTGTCGCCGCCAGCCAAGGCTGAACTCGACTGGGGTTATTCACGGTCTTTTCAAATCACAATCAATATTCGCAGCATATTGCGTCAAGCCAGGGAGCAGAACCTGCAAACGCTGTCAGCGCCTTTCGATCTGTCGCGACCCCGCGTCCTGACCACGGACCCGATACTTGTACATGTGGATCAAGCATTTCGAGGCCCAAGGCTCACCTGCGTGGCATTGTCCCTGTCTGAAACTATGTCTTCTGGGTTTGTCCCTCCAACCACATGCACTCACATGGCGCAAAACTAATTCTTCGCACAGATCGCTGAAGGACCTTACCAAGGCCATCAATGCCTCGACTTCGAACCCATCCATTCCTCTGCCAGACGATCTCGTAGCTATCATCCACGCGTACCTCGAGAAGCGCTCTAGTCACGATGAAGCCGATTCGCAGCGTCTGCAGGAGGAGCTCCTTAGTATCTACCAGACCTCCATCCTCGACAAGCATTCGCGCCTTGCGCCCTTCCTCGCGATCCTCCGTACCCTGACGCCTGCGATCCGCGGAAATGGCAGATTGTTACAATGGTGGGAGCTTCTGTCTACGCCGGTACTGAACAAGCTAGGGCAAGAAAAGGGTTTGGCAAGGGAAGCGCGAGATACCCTGCTGGACGCCCTGGTGTATGATGAGGACGAGACCAAACTCGAGGATGCGGAGGCGACGAGCAAAACTATGGCTTATAAACTGGTGGCGGCTTGGTTGGTAAAATCTAAGCATGCCTCTGAGGAGTTTGATGAGCATGCCAAATATGTGGAGGGACAAATCCAAATGATCTTGTTGGCATTTGGAAAGAAACGTCCGAAGGTATGGACTCCATCCTAGGGCGAATGACTTGTGATACTGATTTATTAGGACTTCCTCAATACAATCAATAAGTACTTTGTGCAGAAAGAGAACAGAATTCTGGTCCTATCCCTGCTCTGCGAGTTTATACGCCATCAACCCCCGCACCTGCACCAAGTAAGTAGCTTTCCCCCCATGTCCACTATCAAAACCACGTCTACAAAGGAATACTGACAAGGCATAGATTCTTCAAACCCCACTATTCGACAATCTCCTCCAATGTCTTCAAACGGATACATCCACAAGAGTCATATCCTTAGCTATGACTGCCCTGATCATGTG
Source organism: Lachnellula suecica (assembly GCA_007825345.1). Lineage (NCBI taxonomy): Eukaryota > Fungi > Ascomycota > Leotiomycetes > Helotiales > Lachnaceae > Lachnellula > Lachnellula suecica. The sequence continues at coordinate 12,282 of QGMK01000063.1, read as the reverse complement.
CTTGCCCCATATACCAAGCTCTGCTTCTAAGCACCTTCCTTCACTGTTCAACATATACAGTCGTATGCTCTTTTGGGATCGTGAGCGTAAGAGCCCTGAACCTAAGGTACACGATTATTATGACAGCGATGATGAGAAGAATGACTCTGCGCCAGAACCCTCAGGAGACAACTCGTGGGACAAACTTTCATATCTACTGGAGTCGGAGGACGAGACTGTCCCAGAACTCCAACACTACTTCACTTTCCTCTATGGCCTCTATCCTATCAATTTCATGAGCTATATTCGAAAACCTCAGCGATATTTGAGGCATGCAAATTTCTACGGCGCCGACGATCTTGATATCGAGCCTACGGAAATCAGACAACGTTCAGAGCCGTTTAGACAGGTCCATCTTTTACACCCGAACTTCTTCACAATGACCATTGAGAGCGAGCTCACAGACAATAACCGCTGGATGACTAGTGAAGCCGCTGATGTCGTCGCCGAATGTATGGCTTTGTACAGCGCCCCAGAAGTTCACGATGGACATGCATCCAGGGCGAGAACAGCGAGAAAGCTCGAACTCGACTCGGATGTTCCTGAAGACGCGCTGTTGGGTCAAAAGGACGACACTCCATTCCCATCTCGGCATAACAGCTGGAGAAATACACAATCTACCGCGGTCACATCATCAGACGATTTCGAAGCCCCGAGTCTACACAGGAAATTTTCTCAAACCAGCCATTCAATCCCTTCAATCGCCGACTCCCCAAGCCTACGTCCCTCAGATCGCTTGGACAGTCCGACGCTGCCACCATCACTGCTGACGTCTCCATCTCACAGCCAACTTCAGGATCTCCTGAACGGTTCCAGACCAGCTCGTACCAGCATCTATCAATCACTCACCAACGAGTCTGTCAATTCACTTGCCCTTTCCCACGAAAATCATGGCAACTCTTTCCACGTGGATACGTTCCTGACATCGCTTACACGGGATACGATACCCAGATCTCCTTCTCTGCGACCCGCAAATGCAGACCCGAGTCTCAAAGTGGCTTATCTTCATCGCGAAATCCAATTGCTACGCAACGACTTGAACTTCGAGCGCTACCTTAAACAGCAGCATCTCTCCCATATCGGTCAGCTCCGGGCCAAGCAAATTCGAGAAGCGAGAGTTGAAGCGGAGACACAGAACCTGATAAACTCAAACAAGATTCTCAAGTCGAAATTAGAGGAAGCGAAGCGATTGAACATGCAGGTGAAGAGTGAGACTGAGAGGAGCAAAGCTCATTCCAGAAAATGGGAGAGCGATCTCATTGCAAAACTGAAAGTTCTGAGAGAAGACCAAAAGAAATGGCAAGTCGAACGAGACGAGTTGAAGGGTGATCTAGAGAAAGCCAAAGAACGTACCGAGAAGCTAAAACAGTTGGTTATCAGCAGCGAATCCAGGGAGCTATCGTCGAGACAAAAAGTCCAGTCGGTCGAGTCGAGTTTGGATGAGCTCGAACGCCTACGCGACCAGGTCGGGAAGCTGACTCTGTCACTGCGAAAATTTGAGGGTGGCCAAAACGAGGCGGTGCGAGCAAAGGAAGGTGAAGAGGCGGCTTTACGAAAGGTTGAACTTATGCAAATGGAACTCCGTGCCCGTGACGCAGCACACCAGAAGGCAAGATTAGCTTTTGCGGAAGAAGTCGAGAGACTGAAGCCCGATAGTGATGAAGAGAAAAAGAGTAAAAAGAGGCAAGCTCTGACACAGGACCTTCTCGACAATGCATTGGCAGATAGCAGGAATCGATTTTTGGAGATCCAAAAGGCTCATAGCCATTTACTGAAGAGGTTCACCTCGCTCCAGTCCGCCTATCTGTCCCTCAAAGAGGCACAAGAGTACGAAAACGGAGATGTTGACGAGCCACTTCTCGGTTCCGGATCATTCCAGCCCATCAACCCAGGCTCACTGTCTTCCAAGCCCCTGCCCATCAACCCAGGCCCAATGTCTTCTAACCCCCACGGCTCGCAGAAAGCCAGCCCGTATGGCCCTGAAACCGATGGCACCTTTCCCACGCTGTCAAAGGTCGATACGTCGTTCCAATCGAAGAGCTCCAATACGCGCAGCCCCATACTTTCAGGCAACGGCTATCATTTCGAGCCTTCACGCCCATTCCGTCCCAACACCGGTACCTCCGATGAGTCGGTTGATAGCCTTGGAAACTCAAAGCCAAAGATCAAGCCCCAGAGTGATGTTAGGGTTTATGGACGAGGTAAGCTTTCTCCTTCGCCTTCAGATCCGTCTAGTGATGAGGAGTTAAACGTGGCTGCTGCAGGTGGAGTACAAAACATCGGCAAGAAGGACAAAGCGAAGGATAAGGATGGCGCCAAGGAAACCTCGGAGGGCAAAAAGGATAAGAAAGGTAATGGTCTCCGGGGTATTCGCGCATTTGTTTGAGTATGATAATGTGTATATGTGGAGTCACGGGAGGGAAGAAAAGTGCTTTTTACGAAATCACGACGAGCTATCAGTGCTCAGCGATGGTATACTTTTTGCCGCGCTTGTTGTAACATAGCGGTGACATGCTCGGTCGGCTGGGTCGTTTGTTTAATGTATAGGATACGCGCGACACGAGAGGATACACACGATACGAGCCTTAGCTTTGTGTGTCGAGCGATAGCTGAATGTCACTGCTGAAGCTTTAGACACAGCTGCTAAGCAGTGACATACTGAGACTAGCTGGAGGTCTTATTTTAGACAACGCGAACTTAGCTTCGTGCGCTCCATAGCTGAATGTCACTCCTAGGCTCTTATGGAAGCTAAAATTAATATGATGTACCTTATAGTGCCTCGCCGTAGGGTGAACGAAGTTCCGAAGAGCCATATTTGCGTACACTTCCCTCAATTGCAAACGAAAGAAGGTGTCATTATTCACAGGCAACCTCGCGGTGGACAGAAAAAGCGACACTCTATACCCACTTACATTTTTCTCTTGCGCTTTTACCCAGCGTGCTATACATGGCACAAATGATGATTTAAACCAACCGATTATAAAAGTCGCACTTTAGATATGTCACACGCCGTAGAAGATTTAAAAACGTCCCAGATCACAGTTTTGCATTAGTATTTGGTGTCGCTTTCTTCGTCTACCGCGAGGCAACATCTTGCATGGTTGGGAATGTTGCTCATTTCTCTTAGAACGTGATTTCTTTTCCTATTATCGCCGAAGGCAGGCTAGTTCGGGGCTCCGACGAATGGCGGGGCAGGGGTGGCGCGGACCTGCTTCTATTTCGTCAACGTCATGGAATATGTTTTTGTGGACGGGCATCAGAAAACATCCATCCATTTTTCCTTACCTACTTGTATGGAGAAGTGGACATCCGATTTACTGTGGGAGGAGGCAGGGGAGTTGCGATCGTGCACTTCATCTCTGACCACCACCACCACCATGGCACATGAGTGAAGGACCAGTGCCTCCTCGTCCCAACGCGATTTTCATGACCGCACGCAAGGTCTTCTACCCGTGCGTGCCCGTGCCCGTGCCCGTGCCCGTGGCCCGTGGCCCGTGGTACGTGTCTACGGCAGGGGTATTCGCCAGGTACGAGCACAGCATTTTCCTAGATGGTACGAGTATCATGGGAATTTGCAAGAATCCGATCCCGGAGCAGAGCTCCTGCTGTCCATCCCAACAGCCGCGGGAAGCATATAAATGTGCCGATGTTAATGTTATGGTATACCGGGATCGGTGATGCCTTTCCAAGTTTAATTCGCCACTACTGCAGTGCACCTGCAGCAAGCATCTTTTCTTCTTTGCTTCACGACCTAAATCGCAAATAATCGATACTAGACTAGTAGTCCGGGGAAGGCTGGCTCGGGCTGGATCAGGAACGAGCCTCAACGGCAGACCAGTGCTCGCTAGTGCTAGATAGTGCAGGGATCCACTCCACTCTATGACGACGTGCAGAAATCTCCTTACCTAGGTAGCTGTACAAACAAAGTCTAAAAGTCTTGAAGTCATGATTCTACCAATCTTGTGACTTCATTGTTCCGAGTGGAAACGGGCATTTCTATACGCCCCTTCCATGAATGTCTCTTCTCATTAGTATGGCCGCCCATGTCCGTGCTAGAGGGCTTGCTTTCGAATTCGTGGAGAAAAGCTCCGGCCGTTATTTACTCTACTTTTCTTTTGGAATTGTGTTCAGGAACCGGAGCACATTACTCGTCTTCTGGTTCTTTTAGGTCCTTGTACCGCTGATCCGAAGCTGCATCCTGGTAAAAAGGTCCAGCAAAATGAAATCATGTAGCCTCAATCTTTCTAATCTCCTTCTAATCACCTACCAACCTGCCGGCCCATGCCGAAAGCAGACTTTACCTCCCCCTGTCACTAGCTCGCTAGATGCATTACTTCATTTCTCCCACTATGGAGAGCTATCCGCGCCATGCCCGGAGGCGTGGCAAGTGCAACTGATATAAGACGTTGCTCCTTCCTCGCTTTTGGTTCATCAGTTATCCAACAATAATCTCATCATGTTTTACAAAGCAAGCATTGTTGCAGGCTTCATTGCCGCAGCCCATGCTGCTCCGGCGGTCTCCCAGATCTCTGATGGACAAGTCCAGGCTCCTACCGCCACCGCTGCTGTCTCCCAGATCTCTGATGGACAAGTCCAGGCTCCTACTGCCACCGCCGTCTCTCAGATCTCTGATGGACAAATTCAAGCTCCTGCCGTCACCACCGCCGCCTCCCCGAGCTCACCACCCTTCGGCTACTATTCATACAATCAGCAGCCTTCAGTCGACACCGCTGCGGCTTTGTCAGCTGCTTCCTACGCTGGCATTCCAGTGTCTGATATCCCAGGCGCCTTGAACCCTGTGGCACCTGTCATCAGCAGCCAAGTAACTGGTGTTACCTCTCACGGCCCATACTCCGGCACGCCGACAACGACTGGTGCAGTTACCACAACCGCTCTTGCTAGCGAAGTTCCAGTACTGCCTCCCAACCCAAAGGAGTTGGGCTATAACCCGGACGGCCTGCTCCACGAGCCTGAACCCGTTCCGTATCAGCCAGCTGGTGGTTTGGGTACAAACGGCACAGAGCCTGTCTACATGGTTCAGTCCGACTTTGACTACGAGTCTATTCTTCTTGGGCTCTACCAAGAATGGATCGAGCTTGATCTTTTCCACAACATCCTTGCTACCTTCAGTGAGGAGGAGTTTACGGCTGCTGGTTTGACCGCTTCTGACCGTTTCCTTATTGAGTTTATGGCCGATCAAGAATCCGGACATGCCACTCTTCTCAGCAACCTCCTTGGAGGACCTGGAGGGGCCACCCCTCAGTGCACATACAACTATCCCTTCACGACCGTTCACGAAGCCTTCGACTTCACGCAGAAGCTCACTCGCTTCGGAGAGTCTGGTGTCTGGGGTTTCCAGGCCCATTTGGACTCTCGCGAAGTCGCACAACTTCTCGACCAGTCTATCGCGACCGAGGCTCGTCAGCAGATGATCTTCAGACAGTTCGCAGGTCTTTTCCCTATGCCCGTCTGGTTCGAAACTGGTATTCCTCAATCATGGGCTTGGACTTTGCTCGCACCATATATCTCTTCCTGCCCTAGCAACTCCAAGCGTCTCGCGTGGCAAAACTTCCCCGGCTTGAATGTGCTCAACCAGCCCAACTCCGCGCGCTGGAACGCCACCCAGACCGGTTTCAACGAGACTACTGGCTTCGGCGGAGCAGCACCCAGCACCGATCCCCCAGCCGGCGAAAGCTGCGTCGGCAACAACGTCACCGGCTTCGATTGCTCGGCCGCGATCGCCCAGAACCGTAGCATCCCGCTTTCCTACCCAGGCCGCACCGTCTACCTGGAGTGGGAGAACCCAGGTAAGGCTGTCGGACCCAACAACAGCTACGTCACCTCCACTTCAGCAAAGGCGGCAGAGTTTGTCATCTGGGTCTCCCAATTGAACGTTACCTACTCGCCGTTGACCAACATCACCTCCAAGGACGGGATGAACTACGGCATGACTATCCAGCCTGATGTTAGCACCTACGAGGGCGACCCAGCTATCAATGGTAAGTCTTTTGAATAAATCTTGAATTTTGGGATAAATACTAATAACTGTTTAGGCACCATGTTCATTGCTCTCACCGATGCCAACATCACATACACCGCCTTCAACCTCAGCAGTGTCAACCCGCACGTTGCTGCCGGTCCATTCTTGTACCAGGCTGGCTAAGTTTTTGGCCCCTGCCACAAGTATTATCTGAGATGGGTCAGATGATGGAAATGTGTTGAAAAAAGATAGATGTATGACCTTAATGTAATAATGTTCGCTCTGTATATAGAAAATCATGAAGTTTTTGCCTTCGAAACACACTAACAATCTTGGCTGCGCCTTGGTCCATTCAACTGATGGTTCATTCAATCAACTTGATCATCGCAAAATATTTGCCACATGATATTTTGGACATGACGTTCAAGCAGTGTTTGAGGGGACGCTTTGAAGCCTAATAAGCTCGTGGCATCCCTATTCCGTGTATCCAGCGAAATAGCAAAGGAATGTACGTGTTGTGTAATGCGGCACACGGCTTCGCTCGAAGCCGATCGAAAATGCATATTCCGCTTTAACGAAGCGTTCACGAGGTACCGGCACGTACCGAAAGGAAACACCGGAGAGTCCATATCCTTTGGTGGGAGTTCGCGGTAGTCTGACTACGTGGGGTTTTCTGCCCAGCTCACCATCCGCAGACTCTTCACCCCAACGTTAACGTCCTCTGCTTTGAAAGCCCACGGGCACTTTCACCGTCGAGGCCAAGCCTTGGGGGCTGCAACGCTATGCAATACCGATTTGTTCTTCTTTTCTGGCAGCGAGTTTGCATCTGTGCCTACTGTTATAACAGGGAGAAGTTTATATGCTATAGTCTAAGTAAGGGAGACTTGCTCATCCCCCGATTTCTTGAACTATTATGTTTTCTATGATATTGGAGAAGCGTCCTAAGCATTTGGCGACATAATTTATTATATAGTACTATTAAAGCTTGGGGTCCTGTGGGTATTGTTTATGCGATAACAATGGCAATTTGTCTTTCTTTCTTGCTGGCAGCAGTGCCCATGAGTGCCCACCGGGTTACTGTTACATCAGAAGAGTGGGAAACTATGCATGCTATGCTATGGTTTAAGGGGGAATACTGTAGTCCATGAGCAAGCCTGTTTTCTCAGATCTATGATACTATACATGTTTTTCCTGCGATTTCGATGCTATTCAACATGCAAGCCCTCAAATATGATATTTCTCCGAATAGCTGCACGACTAGTCTTAGCGATGGGATCGCTGCAAGGCATGTTGGTTTTGCGTGTGATATGGCATTTGCTTACGGCATCGTGGGGAGAGATGGTTTTGTATGGCATTTGCCTGTGGCGTCTGTGGGGAGAGAGATTCCCGTCGGGTAGTAAATCGATCATGCAAGCCCTGATCGGATGAGGTGGATGTTGACGCAATGATGTGATGTGCCTTGAATCTACCATGCAGACCTGATGCTCAATGGCTCGATGAAGCGTCTGAACAATTGCCGCTCATGCCATTGATTTGGGGTTTACCCAGTGTCTGATCAGGATCTGGTAAGACCCCGGTTTGCGATCGGTACTCATGCAATAAGGTTTCGGCTCACGTCTCGGCTTTGAGAGTGGGTGTTCGTCCAAACTTCGTTTTTTTTGCCAGGAAGAGCTTGGCTTTTGAGGTGAGTTTAAACTCAGAAATTCTTCGATGTGCCTGCCTCTGAGTTTGGCTGAGAGTTTGAACTCAGAGAATCTTTGATGTGCTACCGAGAAGTAGATCATGATAAGCTTTTTTGACATTTGACATTTGACATACTTAACACTTCTCAATCATGGAACCTCGAGCCACCATTGCTCCGGATTCTTAATTTATCCGCCGGAGAAATAATTTGCGTCTGAAAAGTAGCACGTCGAGTATCAGGTCTTCGTATAGCATAACAACATCAGATGGATGACGACCACCCTAATAGCGGAGAACGCAGGGTTTCGAATGTGATGTTCAAAGGCCACAGACCGATCCCGTGCGTGTGATGATCTAACATTGGTGCAATCTTTCTGGGCATTTTCACCTGGAAGGGTCACGTGTGTGGCTGTCTCACAACCCCTGCTCATACACGCTCGCCTGAAGATTGCCAACCTTGAGACGGACAACGTCCCATAAAGTTTTTCCTCCTTCTGATATTGTACTAATTCTCCGCAACAGCGCTTCACCACCGCCGTCCAGCCAATCGCAACACAAGACGATCCACGTCTGCCTCATGATTGTCACAGTGACGGCTGCAACGCTCAAGCCACCATCGCTCGTCTGATCGCATGAAGCATTCTGAGACCCAGCATCTCGCCAACCGTTGCCAAAGCTATCCCCAAATTAGCATCCCCAGCCGCGAGCATCATCTGTAGCCAGTCGGCGAGCTCACCGAGCGCAGGTTGAGCCTCTGGAGACATCCACTATTACAGCCTCTATCCCAATCTGTAGGTAGCGAGCGGTTGTTGAGGGCGGGCCTTCGGAAGTGAGCAGTACGAACGCCTCAAGAAACGCCCGTGTTCATCAGCTTGGTATGATCTACGACGCAGTAGAATTGAGTGACCGCCGCGAAGGGTGCCAGGAGTGGGGACCCATACCAAATTGTAGTTTGAACCGGAATTGGTGAGGTGGTTGGTTTCCTGGTGATGCATGGTATAAGACTCCATGTGCTGCCCTGCATAGATTTCCTTTCTTCTCCATCGCATCATCAGTCTTTCTTTCAGTTCACTATTCGCTCTCTTAGTCTCAGTTCTGTGAACTTACAATTCTCCACATTCTTTATTGCTCTTTTCAGAACATTCTAGGCCGGTCCTTTTTAGCCTTTTACTCTTATCCTTCAGCCATCTAAATACTTCCTTCCAAACGAAATCATGAAGTACGAAAGCCTCTCCGTCATTGCCTTCATTGGCCTCGCGTCCGCGGCTCCTACGCCCAAGAACGTTTTCTCCATCCCACGTGCCATGCTCCGAGGCCGTGAGGTTCCCCAAGAACACTCCCACGACAGATTCCTCGATGGTGTCCGTGTCAACTTGGCCATCAACAACCCCGCTGGCATTTCGGATCCCGTCTTCGGTCTGCTCGGCAACGCCGCAGCAGCTGCCGGAGCTGGAACCATCACCAACCTCGACTGCCTTCACCAAGCTACTGCCGATCAGGCGTTCACCAATGCCAAGGCAGCTGCCAATGTTACCGGTCAAGCTGATGCTTTGATGTACGCTGCTTTGGAGAGAAACACTGGCAGTGTCGGTCTTGCAAGTGTCACCTGCAATGAGACCGCAGTGAACCCGGAGATTGCAGCCGTCCAGCAGCATCAAGATCCAGCTTCCGCTGGAGCTGCTGCTGGCAACAAGGCCGTCGTCCTCGCGCTCGCCGTTCAACTGCAGTCCATTGGAGCTGATCCCCAAGAAGCTCTTCTCTCGGGCACGTTCGCGGCTGGTAGTGTAAGTTCACCGCTTTCTTGTATAGGATTTTTGACTAACACAATCCTAGACCACCGACAACACTGGCAAGGGAAACACTTGTGATACCGTCGATGATGTCGAAGGAGGCTGCATTTTCTCCCAAAACCTTCTCGTTGACGATGCTACTGCGGCTGAAATCGATGCTGCTGTAGCTGGCACCAGCGCTGCCGTAGCAAGTGGAAGCTCAGCTGCATCCAACAGCTCTGCTGTCGCCACTGGCTCTGCTTGCGCCGCTGCTGTCACAGCCACCGCTACTGTTGATGCTGCCCCAGTTGCAAGTTCAAGGTACGTCGGTCTTTTTCTTTTCTTTCTCACGGTGTTTGGGATCCGAGTCTTTCCGACTTGAGAATCTCCAAGCCTCCCGAGACATTGTCCTTCAGAAGCTCTCCTCATTTCCCAAAACTTCGAATAAACTCCATACTGATTTTTCTCAGCGCCGCCGTTGCCGCCGCCGCTACAAGCGCCGCTTCATCCACATCAGCTGCTTCAGGAACCAACGTTCAGACCTTCACTGGTACTCTCGGTGGTGCTGCCCCTCCTGTCGTATCCTCCACCGGAGACCGTCCCTTCTCCGTCAACGGCGACACCTTCGTCAACTCCGGTGCTGCTCTCCAAAGATCCTGCTCCGTCCAAAACAACGCCTGCTCCAACGCCGTCAACTCTGGATCCCTCTCCGGCTCAGTCAGTGACTGCGGTGCTCAAGAGACAGCATGCAACGCCGCAGCTGCAACCAAGAAGGCCCGTGCTGCTCTCGACTTTGGATCGTGCTCCAACCCCGCCATCGAGTTCGCCGCCGGACTTGACGGCCGCAACGAGAACTCTTTCCAGGCCGTTGACCAAACCGACTTCAACCACGGCAGTGCTCTGAACATCGGCGTCATCGCCTCGTTCGTCTGCGGCCAACTCTCCTCCAAGTGCAAGGCCGGCGCTGATGCCATCGCTGCCTGTGCTACCGCCCAAACCGCTGCTGCTGCCGCCACTGGACAGGCTTCCGCGGATGCCTTCAACGCCGCTCTCGGCGTTTCCGCATAATCTGGACACGGCTTGATAGACTGGCTGGGTTGGGATATGGTAGAGGTGGTAATTGGCGCCTTTTGTATAGATACGAAACATAATGATGATGTTTTTCATTGGCTCGGTCCTGTTAGGGGCTTGTTGCTTTGATATTTTTTTTGTCGATATATATCAGCTCGTAGTCAGTGAAAGCGTGTATGAGCACGTATATAAAACCAACATCGTTCCTTGATGAGTGATAGCTTTTTTAAAGCACGTGCAGCGTCATTTAGAACATGGGGATATCGTCCGCACCGGGATTCCTTTTGTGTAACTGAAATATGAAGCTCGTAAAGGAGTTCACGTGATCCCTAAGATTCTCAACTAAATGTGAGTAGTCCAATGTGAAACTAAATAGAGGATTGACAAAGCCGTAAAGATTATTCCTATATGCGCTCATTCGATATATCCTTGTTGAAACAACGTGTACGGAGGTAAGATCGAACGGGAAAGGAAAACGTGGAGCTACAACTCTAGGGAGGCGTACCGATACTTGAAGTTGGAACAGAATTCCAACTGTAGACTTCTGACCTACGGAGTACAAAACAGAGGGAAAGCAACTCTTTTCTAAGGTCCTTTAGATGGGTTGTCCAATGGAGAAAATTCGGCAGGGGCTAGCTTCGGGAGTTCGGGTAACTTATGTGGCGGTGACGGCATTTTGTATCACAAACATATATTAAAATAACAAATTTTCAGCAACAATGGTCGGGTGGTGTAGTTGGTTATCACATCTCGTTAACAATTGTTAACAATTATTAATCCGAGAAGGTCCTGGGATCGAGCCCCAGCCTGATCATTTCTTTTTGCAAATTTTGCCTGTGCTGGCTTGTGACAAGGTTTCTTTGATAGATCTTGCCTATACTGGCTTGCAATAAGGTTTTTCTGATGGATACTGCTAGTAGAAGGGGGCTTGGAGCTTCTAGTTATATTTTTGTACGCAAGTTAAAGATGCGTTTGCCAAGTGTTTGAAAACAGCAAATAATTGCCCTCCCCCACGCAATCTTTTTTTCTAGGAAAGAAGTATATACATTTATTAATTCAACATCATATAGCTTGAAGAACATATTTTTTGCAATATAGCATATAGCCATAGTTCTTTTGGTCGATTTCGGAATTTACAAGTAGTATAGAAAAGTTATTGTTCGAGCCAATTTTTTTAGCGAGGACGCTTGGCCCTACCCCTCTTTTGTAAGAGGTATCTATCAAGAGGAATTTGGTTTTGGTATTTGATGACTACTGAATCGAGTTTGAATTCCCTGGTTAGAAAAATAGTACCATCTTAGGTCATTATATTTTGTTAATTCGTACAAGCCTCCTGCACCGTTTGACTAACTGAAAAATGCCTCAACCCGCGCTGAGCAAGCAGAAATACTGGAGAGTTGGTATATTCTGTAGTATCTCACGGCTTTGGAAAGTGGTTAGGATTGTTCTCCTCCAAATTTCTTATTGAAAATCGCAGGGGCTGAAGATCATTTTCCCAATAGCGAATAAGTTCCGCAATTTGTCACGCAGATACTTTCACTGTCATCTAAGCCTGATCTGTATGCTCCTTGTCTATCCCTATAGTCATCCGAGAAGATGAAACTGTCAAAGAACTGCTTAGATACGTCTCACACCTTACCGTCAATTTTCCTCGCAACAATATAATGATGCTGCTCAAAACAGCAATCCGCCTCCTCCGGCGGCATAAACGGGACCGTCACATCCTCCACAACCTCAAAG
>QGMK01000062.1:0-51640 GCA_007825345.1 Lachnellula suecica | reverse complement strand
CATGGTGCTGACCTCTCTACCCCGCGACGCCGCCTCCGCGCTGTCCTCCGCCGGCGACTTCCCCACGCCGAAGGTCACGGTGCATTTCAAGGCCGTGGGCTCGGCGCCGAGTCTACAGCAGTCGGTGTGCAGGATCAGCAGTGCGCAGCGCTTTGAGACGGTGGTTTCGTATCTGAGGCGCAAGTTGAGGGTTGGGGAGAGGGAGAGCGTGTTTCTGTATGTTAATTCGAGCTTTGCGCCGGCGTTGGATGAGGTGGTGGGGAACCTGCATAGGGTGAGTGGTGTGCTTTTCTGGCTTGGAATACTGGATGTACGCGGTTACTGACTTTCATGGGTGCAGTGCTTTAGGGATTCTAAGGACCAGCTTATTGTCAATTATTCAATGACGCCTGCTTTCGGATGAGAAGGTTGAAGGGCTCTATTTGGATTTATAACGAAGGACTAATTGCCATCTATTCCGTTTACACTCTACCAATACCCAACGAAACGCCCTCGAGATCGAACAAAAACAGCAACTATAAGGGTATCCAAGAAAATTTGATTAAGCATTCTTTCCATCCAAGATACGCTCAAATTCAGCGAGCTCGTCCTTGGAAATCGGATATGTATGTTCAGGTGCGGGGTAGGCACGGCTTTTGGTCTCGTCCCTGTATGCTTCAATAGCTCTCATGCTCTCGCTCCAAACATCTCCGTACTTCTTTACGAATTTGGGGATGAAGCGACCTGGTGGAAAGTTGCCGGTCATGTCTACCTGGACCAGCACTTGGCCAGAGCATCCATTTCCAGCTCCAATACCGATCGTGGGGATTCTAAGCTTCTTGGTGATAAGAGTTGCCACTTCCTGGGGTACTGCTTCAACAACCATTGCAAAGCATCCAGCTTCTTGGACTGCTAATGCGTCTTCGAGGACCTTCAGAGCTCCGGCAGAGGTTTTGCCCTGTACTCGGAAGCCGCCGAGGGCATTTTGGCGTTGTGGTGTAAGGCCGATGTGTGCTAGGACGGGAATTCCGGCACTGGTGATCTTTTTGATGGTGGGTGCCATCTCGATTCCGCCTTCAAGCTTGACGCCATGTACCCGACCTTCTTTGACGAATCTGATTGCGGATTCCAAGGCCTGTTCAGGGGCAATTTCATATGATCCCATAGGCAAATCACCAATCTGAAAGTTTTATTAATTTCAATCAATATTGTGGTAGCTGGGTCACTTACAACAAAGGAAGTCTTGGCCGCCCGGGATACAGAGCGACAATGTAGGATCATTTCCTCCAAGAGGACCTCACTGGTGTCTTCCATGCCCATTGCTACCATGGCTAGGCTATCACCGACGAGGACGATATCCATTCCGGCAGCGTCGGCGACATGTCCACTGGGAAAGTCATGGGCCGTGAGCACAGTTATTGGTTCGCCTTTTTTGTAAAGTGTACGGAGGGAATTGAGGGTGACTTTCTTTCGCAAATTAGGGCCTACAGGCGCCATGGGTGAATGAGAGCTAAATCGGCCATGACATTGCGACAACAAAGGTCTGGCTGTGAATGAAGCCGGTCGTGTATATTGAGAAAGGAGCGCACGAGACCTATTTAAGATGGATTTTGATGGCGACATGGCGGGAAAGCGACGTTGTTGTTGCGCTGGGAGCTGTAGTTACGATGGGCCAAACGGTTCTTACCAGAGACAAGAGGAAACATGGCCATTGTTGGGTTAGAAATCGGTTTTATCAAGTCGTGATGAGTACCACGCTGTGTTTCTCATACTGACTTTTTGAGGCGGAGGACGTCGGCAACGTGGGAAACGTCACCGAACCTCGGGGAGAACCCTTGAAGCTAACTCCTTTTGTCGTTTCAGTCACGAGTCCCTTCTTCCTTTGTCACAGTTAACCGTAGACAAGGCAGGGCAGGGCTATTGGGGGAAGAAAGAGAAGATCTTTTGAAGTCATAGGTTGCATGGCTTTCTACTGTGGCCTGTTAGCCCTACTGCTTCTGAATCATTGCACACCTGACCGCTCTACGTGAATAATCAACCGGTTACCGGTACCTACCAAGTTTAATAGTTCTTGCCCCTGACTAATGTTTTGCTCAATAGAGGTAGATGAGTCCTTTCTCTGGTATTTTAAAAGCTTCACATCAGGTGGAACATTCTGAGCCGTAGAAAACATAGAAGGCACGACAAAGGAACACCGCCGCAATTGTACCGCTAGCGCGCCCGATAAAGCCTGTCTTATCGTGTTTAGTCCGTCATTTCGCACTGAATCACTGATTAACCTCCGGCACCCGCGACTTCACCATAAACTCGACCACCTCGACCCTTCACCCCTTCCGCCCTTTCAGCACCTCGAAAAAAGGAGCAAATACCCTCCGTACACCTACGATATCTCCCGAATTAGCTGCGCGCGCGCTCAGCCCTGCAAGACCCCGATAAATCAGAAGGAACGACAAGATGTCCAGCCCCAGGAGGCGAATCGAGACTGATGTGAGTGAGGCTTGGGTTCGGGTTTGGATTTTGCGAATAGAAGAGACTGACTCGGGGCTTTCTTCTTGCAGGTTATGAAGTAGGTTCCTATTTCACCTTTGTTTTTGAGGAGACTCTTGCTAATAAATGAATCAATAGAATGTACGACGACAACCCAATATCAAGCGCATGAGACCATACTTACTGTCTCGCAGGCTCATGAGCGACTATGAAGTCACTTTAGTAAATGATAACAGTACGTCTTTTTGTCCCGAGGAATCTGTCGGGCTATTGCTAACACCGCCCATCTAGTGTACGTTCCGCCATTCGAATACAAAGGACGGGTAATTAATAAACTGGTAACAGGCAGGAGTTCTACGTTCGATTTAAGGGGCCCGAAGAAAGTCAGTTCTTTCCCAGCATACGGCGAAATATGGAGGTTAACAAAGAGCAGCACCCTTCCAAGGCGGACTCTGGAAAGTCCACGTCGAGCTACCCGACCAATACCCCTACAAATCGCCCAGCATCGGCTTCGTCAACCGCATTTTCCACCCAAACATCGACGAGTTGTACGTTCTACCCGTGTCTTGGCGGTGAGGGCTAACGGTCTCTCTAGATCCGGCTCCGTGTGCCTCGATGTCATCAACCAGACCTGGTCACCCATGTTCGACATGATCAATATATTCGAAGTCTTCCTGCCACAGCTGCTGCGCTACCCGAACCCGACGGACCCACTGAATGGGGAGGCGGCCGCGCTGCTGATGCGTGAGCCTAAGGCGTATGAGGCTAAGGTTAAGGGTAGGACTTGTTTATGTCTGGGGGTGATGGGTTGCTAATGTGGAATAGAATATGTGATCAAGTACGCAAGCAAAGACGCCGCGGACGAAGCTGGGGCCGAGTCGGACGACGACGACGATATGTCGTCCGTAGGCAGCTACGACGATGACGACGATGAGCCGGCTGGGCAGATGGAGGAGGTTTAACTTCATGCCCAGGCTGGTATTGGCTTTTTCACGCATTCTGTTTAGGTGTTCATATGGCTTTGGGTTGGGAATGGATATTGGGCTCGGCTTCATAGGGAGTTTTTCTAGTACGGGTTTATTGCATATTCGTTGGCTGTTCGCCGTTGTTTTTTAAGCGCAGCATTAGGAGTTTGATACATTGAGAATACTCTCACCTTAGTTTTTAGCAAGCACATTTGTTGGTTGAGAGACTGGTGCCGATATTGCTAGATTGTGAACATGTGGCCTGATGAGTCTGTACGACGTTTCACAGATACCGAATTGTCCGAAACTAAATCATATGCATGTTCCACCTGGTGTAAAGAATCTAGGTTGGTATTAAATGAGCTTGGTTTCCTTTATTTCAAGTACGAAGTTCCATTTCTTAAATTGAATTTGGGCGAACCTCCTCATATCTTTAAATTCAAATCACGCGGTAGGTGACTAGACAGGTGAAGAATACCTACCGTGGAGGTCAGGCATTGCGAGTCAATCATGGAGAATTCAGCTTGGCTTTCTCAGTTTTTCATATTCACTGTTTCTAGACCAGGCGTTATATAGCCAATAAATCTTAAGGTCCTTCAAATTCCAAGATATACCCCAAACTCCAGCAGCGAGCGGAAGACCTGCTTCCACCCACCTCTTTTCCTAAACAAACGCTTTTTCTATTCACGACCCTTCTCCAACAGCCCAATGGAACACGCCCGACGTAAAAAGCAGCAGCCCACTGCAAACCAAAAACACCGAATTCCGATACGCCTCGCCCTCCTGCATAATGCCCAGCGCCACCACCACAAAAACATTCAGCGGGATCCGTAGCATGCCGTAGACCCTAGCCCTAACACCATCTTCCACAAAGCGGCCTTTGAGGTAGCCGACGCTGGGCCAGTACATGCCCACGCACATCTCGAAGACGCAGAAAGCCCAGAAGGTGAGGGTTTCCGACGTGAAGATGATGGGCGCGAGTAGCGCAGAGGAGGCGGTGGCGAAGATCATGGTTAGGAGGCGTGAGGGCGAGAGGAGTTGGTATTTGGAGATGAGGAGGTTGAAGAGGAGGGAGCCTAGCATGGTGGAGCCCATGAAGCAGGCGAAAATCATGCCCAGAGGGAGGCTTGGAGGGAGGTTTGTGGAGTTTGAGTGCGAGGCTGCGGATTTGAGGGCGGGGGTCCAGAAGAAGACGAAGAGGTACATGGAGCCTTCGAAGAAGCAGGATGCGAGGCCTAGGGTGAGAATTCGCTTGTCTGTGATGATGGTTTTGAGGACTTTGTTGGCGGGCGTTTACTTGGGGGGAGAGGGAGGCGGGTGTGCGGTCTTGGGAATGGCTATCGCCATAGTTTTCGCTCTGGTTTGGACGTTAATAGAGATTAAGTGGTTTAAGACTTTGTAAAGCAGCTTACCCAGTATCCAAAAATGATCCAGAAGGCAACGGTAAGTAGTCCAGCACTGGCCATAAACGGAGCCCTTTTCGTGTGCGTCGTTTGGACAAGCCACTCACTGAAAACTCCTGACAAAATGGCGACAATACTGTTCATAGTTGTCATAATACCGAACATGCTGCTTAAACTCGTACCCGCTTGGTCGATCCGGCGTTTGTGGAACTCGGTCACCATCCAGCTCTCGAAAGCCGAATACATCACGCTCGTGCTCAGGCCGCCAAAGATACGGCCGGAGAACAGCACTGGCAAGCTGGGTACCAGCGTGGAGAAGCATGATATGGAATATGTACAGCAGAAAATTAGACAAGCTGTTCGCCGGCCGTGCTTGTCGGCGAATTGCCCGACAAAATAGCCTGAGATGGCCGCTGAAAGAAAGCCGGTGACGAAAAGAAGGCCAACTATCCTTTCTGGCAGGCCAAATTGGTCTTTATATAGACTGTATACAAACGGACCTGCAATACTGTAAGCTAGGGAAATACTGAAAGGTTCCCTCTAATGGCATGTTCAAGCATACCCTGGAGCCAGTCCGAACCCATCACTAAACAGTACACGGTAATGTACAGCCTGGTAAATTGAGAAGCTTCCGCCTTTGCGTGCGGAGTCACGGCATTTTCGATCAGAGTCTTTGCTTCTGGTAAATCTTCTTTCTTATGATATTGCTGCCATGTCAATAAACCCGCAACAGATATTAGGGCCAAGAAGGCCGAGTCGTAGAAATTCATGATTGTTGGTGTGTTGAAGGAAATTAAAAAACAAGGAGGACTAAGCTCTCATATCTAGAACTCAACATACATGTCAAACTCTTATCTAAAACGCTGTGAATGGGTATCCAAAAAACACCAAACAATGGTTGCAGTGGATGAGACGTGGGAACCCTGAGCCAAAGGCTTGGGAGCCTGACCGCCCAGGATGCGCTACTGCCGACTAGGGCTCTCTAATGTATGATTCTGCCACCACCGAGTGAGGACAAGGTGCCAGGACGACATCTCGGATTCGGACTTCTCGACAATCATTTTTATTCTCCCACCATCATGGACTAGTAAGGACTGTATGAGTATTTCAGATGGATGGCGACTGGGAGGAAGTAAGTTTCTTCCCCTTAGAATTTTGCTGTGCAAGCCTCCACAACTCGATCGCGAAGCCTAGTAAGCGGGGCAGCCTCGAGGATACCAGCGTTGGAAACCCCAGCACAAATAACAAAATGCTTACAATTTATGGTTCAGGTCGGGCGTCTGCTCCTCCCACCGGGGCAGAATGCCATCCCTTCACAGGCCCAAACAATGGCCTTCGACTCCACCCAGGAACTGCTCTGGGCTGGGAACGAGTACGGTCGAGTCTCGAGCTTCTACAGCACCGAACTTACGCGATATACATCTTTTAAGGCGGGGGAAGGGCCTGTGAGGCAGCTGCTTATACACGAGAAGGGAGTTATTGCTCTCTGCGCAAGAAGTATACATATGGCCCTGCGGCGGGGCCCTCCAATATGGCACATAGCGTACGGTCCCTGGTCGGAGTCCCTGTAGGCAGAATGAAGCTGATATGCCTCACCTACAGACACGAAGATATGAAAGACCTTCATTGCATGAGTTATACATCGAAAGGTACCTCCGAGATCCTCGTGGCTGGGTTGCAAGACCAGATGTTTACCATAGACGTGGACAAGGGAACTGTTACAAAACAGGTAGTGAAAGCTCCCAAAACTGGAGGAACATCACTGAATTCACAGATACCTTTAAGCGATCATTACACGAAAATGAAACGGAGTCGATACATCTGTGCTGCGACGCAGAGCGGTTCGATCAATATTCTCGACTCGACAACGTTTAATATTGTTAAAACTTGGAAAGCCCATACATCACTTATCAACGACATGGATGCCCAGCACGATTACATTGTCACTTGCGGATATTCCTTTAGGGGAGGAAATCAGCAATCGTACATGCATGACCCGCTGGTCAACGTATTCGACTTAAAGAATATGATCTCGCTCCCCCCAATTCCTTTTCCTGCTGGGGCTGCTTTCGTGCGGATGCATCCCAGAATGTCAACTACTAGTATCGTTGTATCGCAGATGGGCCAAATGCACATAGTCGACCTTATGAACGTACATACCAGCAATGTTAGACAAGCAAATGTGTTTTCGTCACACTTGACAATGGTTGAGATTGCCCCGTCAGGGGAAGCTATTTGTCTTGCAGACGGAGAATGCTATATGCATCTTTGGGGATCGCCTTCCAGGATTCGGTTCGCGGAGCTCAGCAACCCAGTGGAATTTGCTGACCCAGAAGAGACGCAGGCCCAAGTAGACTGGACCGTGGAGACGTAAGTAGTGTTCTCTTATCTGCCAACTGCCGACTGATGAAAACCAGTCCACTGAGTACGATTGGCCTTCCTTATTACCGAGAACAGCTCTTGTCAGCATGGCCAAGTCATATGATTTTTGAAGTTGGGGCTCCTCCAGCGAAACTCGATCCGCAGATTGCGGCGTCCCTGAAAAGGTCGGAGTGGTTTGAATACGCGCGAAACACTAGAACTGGTATAAAAAGAAACCAAGTTGAGAATACTAGAACTACGGAAAAAAGTGCGACTAGTCTGCAAGCTCCCAAGTTCTTAAGTGAAAAGGCCCGAGAATCTGCCAACGAGGCTGCTGCGGGAGAGTGGAGGATAAGTGATGTCGCTGATGCCATTGGGGCTACGGAGCTGTCGAGCCTGAAAGCAGAGGTTCCGGTAATGTACCGGAATGTTGAGATTAAATACAGCAAATTCGGAGTGGATGATTTTGATTTTGGGTAAGTAAGCTCCACCTGCAGAGAATCGCGTTACTGACAATTGTCAGCTTTTACAATAAAACAACCTACTCTGGTCTCGAGATTCACATCTCAAATTCTTACGCCAACCCGCTACTGCAGGTCATGCATTTTACCCCACTGATACGGAATACTGCATTGCAGCATACTGCAACCGGGTGCATTAATGACATGTGCATGCTATGCGAGATGGGGTTTCTGTTTGACATGCTGGAGAAAGCTGAAGGTTCCATTTGTCAGGCTACAAACATGTTGAAAACATTCAGCAATCACCCTCAAGGTACGAGAGGATTGACTTCTTATTGTAGTGATATATGCTAATCATCTCCGAAGCGGCGCTACTTAAGCTTTTAGAGGAGGATGAACCTATCAGTACTCTCACCTCGATGCTTCAGAGCTTGAACCGGTTCTTGTTGGAGAAAATCACCCTGGATTACCGGAGTGTTCCTCCGCACTCTGCTGCTTTTGATCAAGTATGGCAATTCCCAACTTCAATGAAGCTATTGTTGCTAATAGAGTCAGATTTTGGCTACTTCAGCCACTACCGTAATTCGCTGCGCGAGTTGTCGGACTGAGCATACACGGCCTGGAACTACTTTTGTCAATGACTTGCTATATCCACCACCAGTAAGATTCTGATTATTGTACTTCTACAATACAAGCTAACCTATCCAGAAGATTGCAGCTAGAAACGCAAGGGTACCTAGGATGTCTTTTTGCCAGATTCTCAAGATGAGTGTGGAACGCGAGACGACGAGCCGGGGATGGTGTAATAGATGTAACCGGTATCAGTCTCTCGCAACGCGCAAGACAATACACAGTGTTCCCGCTGTTCTTATGCTCAATGCAATGGTCAACAGCCCCGAAGCAAGGCTGCTTTGGGCTACCCCAGGCTGGTTGCCTGAAGAAATAGGGGTAATTGTTGACTCGGGCCAGTTCTACTGTTATCAAGGAGATGATCTCAAGCTACATCTCCAGCGCGGAGTACATAACTTGGTGGTCTACTCCCTTGTTGGCCTTGCAGCGGATATCGACAGTGGGCAAAATCAAAAATCTCATCTTGTGTCATTAGTCAATGGTAAGTCGCTAACTGAGGTCACAATAGTTATGCTAAGACTTTACAGTGGCCCTTTCGCAGCCCACGGCACCAGCAGAGAGTCAGTGGCATCTCTTCAACGACTTTTTGGTACGGCCTATTCAGAAAGAAGAGGCTCTGACTTTCAACACATCCTGGAAACTCCCATCGGTTATTGCGTACCAGTTAAAGGCTGCCAATAACCGAATAGACAATACCTGGAAGCAAAACTTGGATACTACTCTGCTCTATGTAAACAACTAGTAAGTTCATCCCGGACTTTTTGAAGACATTGAATACTGATTTCAAACAGCAACCTCCTCAACCCAAACAAAAGGACTTATCGTCCACTGGTCGCTCAAGAGGCACCAGGAGAGGGCACAGTGATCGCACTAGACACGGAATTCGTAGCAGTCAGACAGCCCGAAATAGAGATGAACTCCGACGGTGAGCGAGAGACCATCCGGCCCATAGTATACGCCTTAGCCCGGGTATCCGTCATCCGCGGCGCAGGCGAAGACGAGGGCCTCCCTTTTATCGACGACTACATTCTCACCAAAGAACCCATCGTCGACTACCTCACCTCCTATTCCGGTATCGTCCAGGGGGATCTCGATCCCCGAGTCTCGCCACACAACCTCGTTCCCCTCAAAGTCGCCTACAAGAAACTCTGGATCCTGCTCAACCTAGGCTGCAAATTCCTCGGCCACGGCCTCAAGCAAGATTTCCGCGTAACCAACATCCATGTGCCGCGCGCACAGGTAATCGACACCATCGACCTCTTCTTCGTCAAGGCACGCCTACGCAAACTATCCCTCGCCTTCCTCGCCTGGTTCATCCTCAAAGAAGACATCCAGCTGGAAACACACGACAGTATAGAGGACTCGCGCACAGCGCTCAAGCTATACCGAAAATGGGAGGAGTTCCAGGACGCGGGCATCCTGGAGACCATCCTGGCAGACATCTACCGCACAGGCCGGGAGCTGAACTACAAGCCGCCGCCGGCGAAAAAAGACGGACACGTTATTGAACGCACGGAGACGCCGCCTATTCTGGCGGGCTCGGAGGCGGGCATGTCGAGTGGG
Source organism: Lachnellula suecica (assembly GCA_007825345.1). Lineage (NCBI taxonomy): Eukaryota > Fungi > Ascomycota > Leotiomycetes > Helotiales > Lachnaceae > Lachnellula > Lachnellula suecica. The sequence continues at coordinate 41,791 of QGMK01000062.1, read as the reverse complement.
CCGACGACGCCCGTTAGAAAGCCAATAGGTCTGGCACCGGGGTCGGCGACTGGGGGCAGCTCGTTTGGATCGGGTTCTGGATGGACGCCGGGGAGGACGGGGGTGGGAGGGAGCCCTTTGAGGTAGGTAGTACGTGCAGCTGAGTAAGTAATTACTGCGTAGGTTTATTTCGGAGGTAAGATTAATAGAACAAAGATTTCATGATAACGTTGTCATAGCAATCAGTGGAATATCGAGAGTTGTTTGATTGTGCTAGTTCTCATTCACGGTATCTGCCACAGTATTCCGTTCTTACTACAAAAACTCTTTATCATTCCATCTTTCGATTTCGAATCCACTTGTGTTATATTTCTTTGCCCAGTCATGCAGGGCCCAAAAGTTGCGGCAAGTGTGAGGTGCCGAGAAGTTGGCTTTCCACGTAGGTAGCTGAGGAGACCTTTCCTTTGGAGGACGAGGAATGTGATAAATGACGGACAGGTCGGAATGGCACATCAGGGACTGGAGGACCTGTGTCAGCCTGAAGACTTGTGGTGATTTCGGAAAACTTACTTGTCTGAGCTGATCAATACAGTGGTCTGAGAGAAGTATCAGTATCCAGCGAGAATTTGCGGCAGCGCCACTTACTAAGATGAATTAGATCCTTCGACCAGTCACTCTCCTCCCTTGTTGGCTTTGCGAACACGAACTTGCGGAGGGCATTCAGGCAGTGGAGTTGATGAAACTGAATGTCCATCAGTTCAATATCGAGCCAGACAACAGGTATATGCGTTCAACTTTCAGGCGGAAGGGGCATGCATCACTTACCACATCTAATTGCACCAGCGGTGTCTGGTCAGAGTCAGAGGCTTCCGCGGTAGGAACCTGCAGTGCCCTGGCTCGCTCCTCACTGAGAGACATGATGCCAACTGCAGATTGTTAATTCATGTTATTAGGGTCCCTACACATTTCGGGTTATCACCATCCATTAATTTATGCCACATCAAGTTGGCCTTTCCTGTCGGAGGACCATCATATACCGCTTCATCGTAGGCATGTTGACCAGTCCATGAAGGAGGCGTGAAGAATATCTCCTTATATTCAACTGTCGGCCCGTCGACTAGTCACGGTCAGTGGGACCTCGATAAAGAGAGGGCCAACATACAGAGCTCCGACGGAAAGATATCGTGAGTAAGAGTTGGGGTCGATGAGGCATGTCTGGCTAGCTGCGCGGGTGCGATGGTGACGATGAGAAGTATGAAGACAGCGAGCCCAAATGGAAGGCTCCAACGCCAATCCCAGGTGGGCTTTGCTCTTCTCTCGCCATCGATTAGAACTTCCTCTTGATCCTCGAGATTCTCCCGTATGCGTTTGGATCTGCCCGACCAAGGGATTACCGAAGACTGCCATCGAGGTGCCATATGCCCGGAAGAGTTTACTAGAACTCAGCACTGCAGTGAGGCGTGTGCGGCTTTCTGGTAGAATGTTAGAATATTTGGATGGAGATATGCGGTGTGTAAGGAAGCTGACAACGCATGGCTATGATAGCTTCGAGGTAAGGACCGGTTTAGGAAGGCGATTACATGACTGCATCCAAGTGGGCTTCATTCTTTCTTTGCAGAATAACCCCCGCCAGTAGTCCCTTCAGGCAATAGGAAAGCTAGTGCCGTGGGATTAGCGAATTCGGGTTGGGTGTAGAATACCGGAGCGGGGAAGGGCTTGATTGATGTATCCAGACCGCTCATTCATGCAGCCACCCAGCGGCCTTGGCAAGTTCGGCCAACCATTGTCACTATATATTGTGTATGTATATATTTTTTCACACGAGCAGATAAAATCCGGTGCTTTACATAGTGCCTCAAGCATTTACGTTGGTTGTCCTGTACTTCGTCTCCCAAAACAGAAGTGGTCGACCTAATTTCAAGAACACGCAACTTAAAGCACTTGTGTTTTGCATTATGGGAGGGTTCTTCAGCAAAATTATATCTTCATTGACGAAGAGGTCTAATCCAGATGGAACCTTCAATCCGTCTCAGTTTCTAGCAGATATGAAACAAACTGCTTCGGCTCTTGGGGCCCCTTACTCCGAAAGCGTTACTCGAACGTGTCTCGAGACCTTCTCTGCCAGCTTCAAGCGCGGGGCAGTCCTATGGAGGGCAACCGACAAACGAGGAGATGCTCTAAACTATCGATTCTATGAGAGAATACCCACAGACACAATTGGACTTGCCGTCAATGCCGGACTACTTGAGCCCGACACCCGGCTGGCCACTCTAATCAACATCTGGAGCTCTCTGTATGGTGGGACCCCGGAGCAATCCTGCGATTTTGATGCCAGCGCTGGTCTTGTAAAGACCTGGGTCTTCATGAAAGGTCTCAGGCCCCTGGACGATATTCTCGGCGCACCTGGAATCCCAGACTCGCTCCGCACTCATCAAGCAACATTTCATTCTCTAAATCTCAAATACGTTCGCCATGTCGCAGTCGACTACGAAAAAGAGACTGTCAACCTTTATTTCCGAGCGAAGGGTCCGATTTCGTGCGAGCAGGCCGTCAAGTTCAACGCCCTAGCAGGAGCGGGCCCACCTTCTGATGCAGATTTTGGACAAATGAAGATGTTCCTAAATCCGCAAGGTTTCACCTTCTCTGTGACGCTCAAATTGGCGACCGGTGCGATTGAGAGAGTCGGATACTACGCTTTGAAACTACCTGTTGACATTTTCCCAAGTATCAACAGCGCGCTGAGGCATTTCTTTGCTGTGGCACCATCGTATGATACCGAGGAGATGAATGCAATTGCTTGGTCATTTGGAGGGAAAGATGGGAAGACGTACGTGAAGGCAGAGCGGAGCTATTGTGGCCAGCTTGTAGCGCTGATGCGGGATTGGAACAGTACCTTTAGTGATACTGAACGAGAAAAGATGGCAAACATGTAGATCTTCTTGGTTCTTTTGGCTGCATAAGTTTAAAACTAGTCAAAACCTTAGGACCACTCTCTAGGATCGATTCTGTCTCGTATATGCATATTCTACATTACACCCCCATGAGCTCCTTGAACTTGGATGAACGAGATGCGAGCTCCTGGGGCATGCCGCACTCAACGATATACCCATCTTCCATGACACATATCCTGTCACAAGTCATCATGTTGCCCAAGCGGTGGGATATAATAATAGTCGTGTGATTGGAAAACTCCTTCCGGATGACCTCATGAATCTGCTCGTCGGTTTCCATGTCCATGTTGCTTGTTGGCTCATCGAGTACGAGGATTCTGCTACTGGATTTCAAAATTGCTCCCGCTAGACAGAGCAATTGCTGTTGACCTTTTGAAAGGGGCTGATCTTTCATGTCGGCGTCTAGTCCGCCACGGGGTTCCAGAATTCTCCATAGGTCAACCTTGACCAGAGCGCTAATGATAGCCTTATCTGCTAGAGACTTTGTAGGATCCATATTGAGGCGAACGGTTCCAGTCAGGAAAAATGGGTCTTGAGGGATGGTGATAAGCCGTGACCGAATAGTCTCTCTCGGGACCGTTTGAAGATTGATGTCATCAATCATCAACGTCCCCGATGAAAGATCTAAGATTCGGAGGAGGACTGAAACCAGCGTGCTTTTCCCGCTATAGCTAAAGTCAGCCTGTTCGATGCGTCCCAATTCAGTACTCACCTTCCTGTGCGTCCGCATATGCCAAACTTCTCACCGGCTGAAATTTTCAGCGAAATATCTTGCAGGGCATTCTCATCGGGTCTTTGACGCACCGTCAGTCATAAAGAAGTCAAGATCAGCCGGAGGGAGCGTTACCTGTATTTCGCGAAAACATTCTTGAACTCGATATTTCCGTTACTGGGCCAGTCTGGTGTCGGAGAGAATATCTCCTCCGCCGTGTTCTCCGACTCAGTCGATTTCTCAAATGTCTTAAGCCTTGCCACTGCGCCAAGCGATGTCTCAAGTTGTGTCCAGAACACCATTGCCAGGTTGAGAGATTCATTGAAGCCCACTACACTGCTCAGAGATACACCCAATAGATTTGCGCTGGTAGTTCCTCGGAGGTTCAGAGCCAGTGCAACCAAGAGGACGGCTATTGCACCAGTGAGAAGCTGCAAAACAAGGTTCAGCCAACGCTGAATACAATACATAAGATAGTACGGCCGCTGGGAAGTATCAAGTCGGTCCATATTTTTGTCGCTATAGTGGTGTTCCCAACCAAAAGCTCGAATAGCGGATAGGCCGTCGATTGTCTCAGTTACGTTGGTGAACAGCGGACTTTTACACTCGAGATCGAGGAATCTCATCTGGCGGGAAGTTTGGAGGTATATTTTCTGCACGAGATAGAGACATGCGGCGAGAACTGGAATGCTGAGCGCCATATAGGAAGATCCAGTAGCAATCAGTCCAAGTTTGGCTAGACACTCGAATACAGCTAAGAGAGGGTCAGCGGCGTCTGGTCAGGTTGGAGAAGACAAGGGGGTTTACTGGTAACAAAGATAACTAATGCCGAAGGCAGACTTCCGTCGATTAGTGTCATATCTTGGCTGAAACGATTGAGTGTAACACCGGAATCGGTGCGATCGAAGAAAGACTGCGAGGCATGGAGGACCGTAAGCAAGAGTCTCTTGTGAAGCCCAACACCAGATTTCGGTGTGATCCGCCTATAGAGTATGAGGAGATCGAGCGCCACAAATAGCAGTCCAGTCACCACTGAAATGGCGTAGATACCAGCGAAAAGCCCATAGTTCTTCACTGTGCCGTCGCCATACCATCCCAGCCACAGGCTTGGAAAAGTCACGCTTATCGTGTAGATAGCTGCCGATGCACCACTAGCCAAACACCAGAACCAGCCTATGGAGGCCAAGTAATACCTGTAGACGGACATATCACCAGTTCGTCGTGTGAGATCAGAGATATCATTTGCAGATGGCCCAAGGAAAGACTTTGGGGTCTTCTGTGGGACGGTGATGATAGCTTCTGATTTAGGTAGCTGTGACTGGACAGGAACTTTGCCGATGAAGCTTCCTTGAGAGCGCAATTCCTTGAAGCTGCCTTGTTCTGATATCTTGCCTTGATTTATAATGATGATGTTATCTGCTAACTCTAGATGCCGGAGTGAATGTGTTGCCAATAACACGGTACAGCCCAGTTTTCGGAGAAGGCCATCACGGTCTAGGAGTCTTCTCACTATGGTTGTTTCTGTATTTGCATCAAGAGCACTAAATATATCATCCAGAACGAGAATGGTTTTTCTGGAGTATACAGCTCTTGCCAAGGCGACTCGCTGTTTCTGTCCGCCACTCAGAGAAATCCCTCGACTACCGATTGAGGTCTGATCTTGCTCGGCAAAAGATGAGATATCTTCGTCAAGCGCACAGGCTCTTTTGACCTCATTGTACCATTCATAATCGGGGTCTAAAATGCCTGGTCCACATATGACCTCTTGAATGCTGCCATTTGGAAGCCAAGGGGACTGGGCACAGTAAGCCACTTGTCTTTGTGAGATGTGCAACCGACCACGCGACGGCTGCAGCTCTCCTATAACAGTCTTAATTAACGCCGATTTCCCAGACCCGACGGGGCCAAGGATCATGTTGAATCGGCCTGAGGGTAGACTCAGAGAGACTTCGGAGAGAATATCAGGTTTCTCTTTGTCGTAAGAAACACTAACTTTGTCGAAGGTTACAGCGGCTTTATCTTCAGCGGATGCGTCGAGGATACGTGTGTCATCATATTTAGCTGACCATAAAAATGTTTGAATTCGCTCAAAGCAACCAGTTGACATGGCAATCAATGGAAGAGACTGCAGAAGAGTCGACGCGGGACCGGTGAGCAATGCTATAATGCTGAGTGACGAAAATATCTGGGCCGTGGTGAGGCGGCTACTTCCTTGGGACTCTACTTGCCCTGCGGATATGACGAAGACGAGGAACGGGCCAACTATTGGGGGTACAAATGATATCAACATTCTGTATAAGCCCAAAACTCTGAAGTCCTTTGAGAGATCTAGCTCCCTGGTCCTCTGAGCTTGCAAAGTGTCGAACAACACCGAAGTCAAACCCATCATCTTAATGCTTTTCATCCCGGCGAGCATTGAAGATGTCAGGGCAACTCGTCGCTGAATTGCTGCCATCCAAGTCTTTTGGCGCGAGCCAATGAACTTGCTGACCTGAATGGATGCAATGACGCAAGCCACAACAATGACAATGGGCGCGACACAAACCCAGCCGAGCTGCCTTTCAAGCAACCAGATACCAAGCGCTATCTCTACAGTTTGTGCCCACATCTCATTCAGGGAAGAAAGACTCATGGCGAGACGATCTATGTCAGTACTCATCAACGTGACTGCTGCCAATTCATCTTGGTCAGCCCCAAGGCGTAAGGTTTGCTCGTAGATCAAAGCTACTAAAGATCCTCTGAAGCATGTGATCATACGGTAAAGTAGGTATTCGTAGTGCGCGGTTGAGATAGCAATCCCACCGTAGATGAGAGCAGTCGCCCCGATCAACCCGTAATGGTCGCTATTTTCCGATGCGTTATCGGATTTAACAAGATTATTGATTACGGAACTGATGAGGAATGGCTGAGCCCAAGTGAACCCTATTTTAGCCAGGCGCGGTAGCATCATGGCTATAAATTGCCATCTGAAACAATGCAGGACAGCGTAGATCAACGAATATTGCCCAGACTTTTGGTCTAAAGACTCAATCAGCATGTCAAAAACAGATTTTCGCGGGATTGCTCACATTTATCCCACGAATATTCCATCTTGAGAAGCCATGACCGACTTAGAAGAGCTTGGTCAGTCACGAATAGGTCATCTAGAGTCAAGATTTTACGGATCCCACGCAGGAAAATAGGACTCAGCCACCAGAAAAATGACCGGTTGACAATGCCGCTGGTTGATTCCGGGGAGAAACTGCGATAGGGCTCCTGCAAGAAACTTCGTTTGTTCAGAGCCTCGAGAACCAGCAAGATGAGCTTGATTCCAACCGTGGCGGCTGACAAAGAAGCAATCGCTTGCTCATTCTTGCGGAGAAAGAGCGTGCGTACTTGAACTGCATCAAACGCGGCTGAAAAAAGTAGATAAACGTTGAGAATAGAAGAAGGTCGGAAGGTTCGACTGTGCTCAAGAGCGGAAAGCAATAAGATGGCTAACGCGGCGACTACAGAGAGGGCAGTGGCGGGGATAGACGCTTTAGTTGAAGGCGATCTTGACCAAAGCACAAGGAGCGCTATTTGAGTCCCAAAGAGAACAGAGGCTACTGACTGGTATAAGGTTAGCTAGGCATTGTGGAAGACTCGTGGTAGGGGAGTCCAACTGTCTTTAAGTAGCGTATGCTACTTGGCAATGTCTTCCGCGAGCTTTTCCACAAATGCGCAACTCGAGGACCAGTAAGTGCTAGAAGTATAGCTGTGGGACCTATTGCAAGAATGGATTGCTCGAATAGCAGTGTGAAATCAAAATTGGGACGGCAATCGCGCTCGTGGATCACCGGGCCGAAATTGGTGTTGCTGGCGTTGAGGCACTTCTCGGCCATCTTTGGAGTTGACTTGACGCCCCACCAATAATCTGACAGCAACTGCTGGATGCTGTGGAAACCAAAGGACTTCAAGTTGTTGCTGTGCAGTAGCTCCGTCCTTTCGAACACCCCGCCCGTCACGTTCTTGAAAGTAACGCTCGTGAGGGTACTTGTCTTGTCCGCCGCCAATTGTGAAGCAGTTCTCAAAAGTTGAAAATAAATCTAAATTTCATGAATCGCAGAGCTTGGATGTTTGCACCGAGACTGGAAGAAAAGTTGATTGGAGTGTCGTCGGACCAAGCCTGCCAGCCTAGCCTGTCCGAGCCTGCAACAGGGGTTGTACATAGCCGAGACTAATCGCATGAATTTGTTCTATGCTCACCGGCATTTTTGAGAAACCCCATTTTCTTGACGAGACATCGCCTTCGTCAAGTATTCATTTTTGTTATCATGTTCGCTATGTTCCAGAAACTCCTCAGACGCATGCACCAGGCACCAGGCTTCTTACCGATACCCAACGATGAAAGTAGTGACTGCGATGTATCGGGCTTGGAAAGACCTAAATCTGGGACTTTTCCATCCGCAATCTCTTTGATGCTTATCAATACTGGTGTTGCTATCATGTTCGGCTCTCTAGGTCTCTTTGCAGGGCGGTACACCAGCCAAGAGAAGCTTTACAGTGGCCTGCCCAGTGAGAATCGAAACACCAGTCAAACTGTTTCTCAACTGATAGTTCATTTCTCTAGTACCATGTGGAGAGGTTCAATCGAAGTTGATATGGAACACAACTTTCTCGAGGTTGCCGCAAGAAGATCACTTCATGCAATGGAAAGCTCTTTTTCCAGGTGAGATGCGGTTGAAGGAACTTTTTCGGCCTCTTCTAACAGATTTCTAGAAAAATGGGGCTTTGTCGAACATCCTACTCTTGCCCCTGAACCGTCAACCCTCGGAGTCTGGCATCAACTGCATTGTCTCGTAAGCTCTTCGGTATCTGAGTATCTCTTTCAAATTTGACTGAACAAATTCAGCAAGTTGTTTACCATGGATACTACGCCGCTGCCCCAAAAATCGATCTATCAAACAGTAGCAACATTAAACGCTCAGGGCTATCACATCATACTGAAGGCTGTTTTGACTACCTGCGTCAGAGTATCCTTTGTAATGCGGACACCAACGTAGAGCCTCTTATCCCAGAGCTCTATGGGAGACATACCGCGATCCCCAGAACGTGTCGAGATGTCCACAAAGTTATTGAGTGGTCAGAAAAGTGGAAATCGGCTAGTTCGTCCAGTGTGATTTATGAGGTGCCACAGGGGATCATGGATTTGGAAGCTGCGCTGTTTACATAAACGTCATGTTTCTACTTTGCTACGAGTTAACTATCTCTATGATCTCAATCTCATGTAATTCGAAGTCGGAGCTTCATCGAATCGCTTCCTGATATATCGAAGACACATTTTCTTACCCACTAATATTCACTGTCTGAAAACCCAACCTACTCCGTTCCGTACATACCTGATAATTTAATTGCCCAAGAAAGATTATTGGACATAGATGATGGTACTATTCTTTGCGTTCAAACCAGTGCCTGCCTGCCAATTTTCCTTCCACCTGTGACCTGACCATATGTGGGTTGGAACCCGATGGAGTCTGATAGCGAGAGACAGCAAGCTATCAAAGGTCCCGGAAAGAATTCCTAGAAAGGGAAACTGTAAGTCGGGTTTCTAATCATTCCAGCCCAATGGGGTGCAGTGTCTTCGAGAACCTATACTGACACCGGTGTGAAAGTAATCCTAGTCTGATATGGAGCCACCGATGACAGTGTCGATGATCAATGGCATTGTTCGGTACTCACTTCGACTTGTTCTGGACACCGCAGAGTAGCGGTGAAGGGTGTCCTGCATACTTCAAGGTAACAAGAAGGTGTGCCTCGTCATCGACTCATCACGGGCTTGTTCGGAAGTTTTCAACTTTTGCAAATGAATATGATCCACCCATGATGCTGACTATGCTCATGTACAAGTCCGAGAAGGTAGAGAACTAGCCGTTTTGATTCACGGATGTCCAACTCCATGAAGATAGCGGGAAACTCGCCTCGAAGGTCGCACTATATGCACATGCCGAAGCTCACGAGCCAGGTGACAAGAACTCTGCATGATCCTTCGAGACACTACTGTAAGCAACTCCCTTGCCCGGTTCTGAAGATTACGGCCAAGGCAAAATAGTAGCGTCATGGCCCAGCTTGATGTTATTGATAGTCGCATGTCCCCCTACGAGTAATTGTCCATGGCGTTGAAATCACCTAGAAGAATCTGTTGGAAATTTCAACGTAAGTTGCAAAACCGCAAATCTTCTACTTGAAGAAGTTAACAAACACTTTCGATCTAGTTCGTGCAATAGAAAAGTCATCTCCATTCTTATATTAAGTTTAAATGATATGCTCAGAGCAGTGCCAACCCTGTCTGGCGAATCAGATCAGTAAAATCATCCTTATATTTCGTCGGATGCAGTACGTCAAGTCCTCCGAACAGCACCCCAATAGGTTTAGATTGGCAAAGGCTTTTCTACCGCGAAGCAGTTTGATACCGGTGTTTAAGCAGTTTTAGTAGCGGCATTGAAAGACCGCAGGATGCAGACAGACTGCTAAGCGAGGCTGACGGTTAGGGGTCCGATTTTCAATGCCACAACCCCGCCGTTAGCTCTGACTGACAGTGACCCACTCACTAACCCCACTTTCTAACCTGCAGCGGCAGCCACGGGCGGCAGCCGCGAGTTGAAGCGAGGCTTGTTTAAGGGGGGCGATTTTGGGTGATAGTATTTGCTACGGGCACACCCCTGAGAGACCAGGATTGGCGATGAACAATTGAAGCAGGCAGCGTTTTGTGATAGTTTCTAGAGGAGCAATACCTCTTGCTTTGATACTGCTTTGGCAGGTTTCGTTTCATACTGCTGTTATTTCCCTGTTCCACCCCATTAACAATTGCCTTCATCATGAATCTCGACGAAGAACCCTTTTTGGACGAGATGGAGATTTCGAATCACCCCAACGAGAAATCTCAGCAGAATAAATACGCATCTCTCACCCTCCTAGCAAAAACAAAATCTTTTTTCACCAAGGAAAAAGCCAGATGTGTACTGGTATCAAAGCGGTTGGCTATCGGCAATTGGGTCATTATTGCGCTCAGCATTTTGAATATTGTCTCAACACGCAACAGGCTGGATGGCATCAAACGTTACTGCCCCGAGATTCCTTATTGTGAGTTAGGGTTAGATACCAGTCGCAAGAAGTGTTTGCTAATCTCTTTCCAGCGCCCGCACTGTCTTCACTCCGATGGGAAAAGAAAGCACCGGACTATCACGGGCACAATCCTTTCGCTGGGGAACTCAAGACGCCTGCAATGGTCAGAGCTTGGGAACAGTTGAAAATCCGTACACATTGTTTTATGAAATGAGCTGGTCCTTGGAGCTGACGGGATTTCACAGATGAAATTCTTCGCGTGACAAAAGAAGAGCTTGAGCTGAGCCACGGCTATGACGGGAACTCCTTGACTCTGATCAATGGTGGCTACATGAGCATTATGCGCGTATTCCATGAGATACACTGTTTGGTAAGTTAGATACAATATCGTTGATTGAAATGAGTCAAAGTCTAAATCAAACAGGATTGGATCAAGCGAGAGTGGGATGCTGACCGGCCGGAAATGATGGATCATCTTGGTGAGTCCGAATGCCACTTAGAGCTCAGTGTTTCTGACTGTTTTCAAGACCACTGCTTCATAGCAATGCGTGACGGGATAATGTGTAAAGGCGATTTATCGGTGGGCTCTCTTTATTGGTGGCCCGAAAGCAAAAGTGAGCAGCAACATCGACCTGAAGCACCACGTTCCTGTGTGAATTGGAACTCACTTGAGAACTGGATGATCCCACGCCGTTTAGAGATTCACAACAGCATCGCGGAAGCACCGGTAACACCAGATGGAAGGGTGATTGAGGTTATTTTGAACGATGACTTGCACACTATCAAAGACCTGGGGGAAACATGAAGCCGGTCAGGGTTGCACTCTGTCGTAGATGTAGGGCAGAACTCGTAGTTTGGTAGACTTAGCTGGTTGGACTTTGAAGCGCTGGTTACATTTTTTACATTCTTTTTAGCAAGTATGAGTATGAGAGCAAGCGGATGAGTGGGAATCTGATCTTTACGACAATTCGATTCGTTTTTCTGTACTGTGACTTGTTTAACATGAATTACTCTATAGAGCATATAAGAATTCTGCTTCTCCCCCATTCGTGTAGTGTAACGGTCGCGCCACTGATGTCCCACAATCCATATTGCGTATTAGGTCTCCACATCGTAGCCGAAAAATCGAAGAAAAACTTCCTAAGGTACATGCCGTGCTAAACCGAGTAGGGAAGGTGATGTGACGCTCGGAAATGCCAACGATTTATGGCTTACCGCAAGCGAGCCTCAGGGTTTCTTCCCGGAGGGTAACAATTCTTTCATATATAATCCCGACGCATGCTCAGATACTCGAACGAGCGCTAGGTCGAAATATCTCCACCATGGCTGGAATTCCAACATTGGACATTTCCGTACTCACGAAGGGCACTACAGAAGACAAGGCAAAGTTTTCAGAGGAGTTACTGAGGTCGCTTACTCGCTATGGCTTTGTCAAATTTGTGAATCATGGCATATCCGAACAAACAACTACGGAACTTTTTCACTGGGTACGTATCAACTCAACTGACTTGCAGCACACTCAATTGTGTTAACGAAGAAAAGACACGTGTCATATTCAATATACCGACAGACGAAAAATTGAGAATTCAAAACCGGCCTGGTCCCCATCCTCAGAGGGGCTGGAGCTGTGTGGGCGCTGAACGAACTGGGCGTCTGTTTCTCGCTGGGCAGGGTATAAAGGACCTTGATAATGTAATGGTGGACATCAGAGTAAGTCTTTCGCCGCCACGGTTTGGATCAAGCATACTTAAAGGTTGGGCAGGAACACTTTGATCAGGGCGCCGCGGACGATGAAAATTGGCCAAATCAATGGCCGAATGAAAGTGTACTTCCAGACTTCAGAGCTTTCATGGAAGCATACTACGCCAAATGTCGAGAAGTGAGCGTCAGAATTCTCCAAACGCTTGAAATGGCTTTGGGCTCATCACCTGGTACTTTCACCTCACGAGTAACTCAGAATGCGAGTGAAACTCGGTTGCTCTATTATCCAGCTGCTCCTATCGTACAATTGAAATCTGGTTCTGCTACGCGAGTATCACCTCACACGGATCTGGGAATCATTACTTGCTTGTTTCAAGATGAGATTGGGGGCCTAGAAGTGCAAGATCAGCTTACTGGCGAATGGGTGCCCGTCAAAAATGAAGGCAAGAACGAAATGGTTGTGAATGTCAGTGAGACGTTTCAGAGATGGACAAACGACAAGATTAAAGCAGGTGTCCATCGAGTCACATACCCTCAAAGCTTCAAGGATGTCCAGGAAGGACTTGTACCTTCAAGATACTCAAACACGTGTTTCGTCAAAGCTGATCGTCACGCACTGGTTGGTGCGCTGGACGGATTTTACAGTGAAGCACATCCTTCGTTATACGAGGACATTACAGCTTTGGAGTATCATCAAAAGCGAGTGGCAACAGCATATGTCAAATAGCTTCTCAATTTCATGAAAGATATCACCTTTACCAAGTAAAAGTGAATGGTTTTATGAAGTCATAATCACGAGTAGGCTAGACCATCATCAGGATCTTCTGCTTTTCTTGTTATTTTATTCTCCCAGAAACCGAGTAGTCCTGAATCATATGGGCTCTACTTGTATGGCACAGCATTAAAACTACTGTAGAAAAGCTTGTATTTGCTATGCCGAAAAAATGAAAGAAATGGTTCTCATTCCATCCTCTCCTACTATAGTGACGTGACATGCCATCAACAAGGACCTATGCCATATCAAGTTCAAATTTTGTGAATCATATACTCGATTCTTTCCCTTTCTCCACTTTCGCAAACCAATTTATAGAACTCTCCCTTTCTTTCTAATAACTCCGCCGGATGACCGAACTCTACAGTGACTCCATGATCAACGACGAGTATTTTGTCAAAATCTGCAACAGTGCTAAGTCGATGTGCAATAACAAGCAGTGTACTGTTTGCGAACTCCTCTCTGATAGCACGTTGTATCAAAGAATCTGTTGCGGCATCAATCGAACTTGTAGCTTCGTCCATAACCATAATTTTACTTTGATTCAATATGGCTCTTGCAAGGCTGAGTAGCTGGCGCTGGCCATGGGAGAGATTTAACCCTCCTTCTGCGACTGGAGAATCGAGATCCTCAAACAAATTGTGCTTCGCGCTCGAAGTCGTGCCCTCAATTTTCTCCCCGTTCGTGGCGGCTATGAGATGAACCTTCTGCAAGCACTCGAGTAGTTGGGAGTCGGTATGGCGGCCCACGGGATCGAGATTTGTACGAATGGATCCAGAAAACACAACCGGGTCTTGCGCCACGATGCTCATTCTCGATCGTAGATCGTGTAGTCGAACTTTCGAGATGTCAATTCCATCAATTTGAATACTTCCATTCTGGGCCTCTAGAAACCTGAACAAAGCTAGGGCCATGGTAGATTTTCCAGCGCCGGTTCTCCCTACGATACCAATGCGCTGCCCTGGCAATATTTCGGCATTGATTTTCCGCAGGGTATCCGGAAGCCCAGGAGCAAATCTTGCTTCCAGATCCCGGAAAATGATATGGCCTCTATTTGGCCAGTCACACGGTACGTTCTCGCCCTCCTGGTCTTCATGCGGGACATTCAGATAGTCCGCAATGCGTTCAGTAGAGTTCATGTTGAGCTGGAGATTAGCAAATCTTCGCACCGCTTCGTCCATGCTTTTCGAGAAATCCAAAGAAAAACTCAGGATAAGGCCGGCCGCAGCGGCGTTCACATGCCTGCCGGCAACCACAACCGTCACAGCTATGGTAAATAGAGAACCAAGCCCGCTGATTCTCAAAGCCATCCATTGCGTAGCGAGGGTGGATGCCCAGCTTCCCTGGCTCTGAGTATCAATAAATTTGTGCATAATTTCTCTGTATTTGCCGATTCTCCCCGTAGACCTTATTGTTGCCATACCAAGAAGTGTGACCCGAAAATGCTCGAATATTGGTGACTTTGCCGTTCCCTCTAATCTTTTGATCTCTTCAACTCCTTGAAGGGATTTCGAAATAAGAACCAAGGAGAGGACAAGCACGAGTAATTCAACAGCCAACATATAGGGCGATACCACAGCTCCAACCAGAAATATAATTGCCAGCGACGTGAGGGCTGACAACAATGTGTGGGTATCTCCGGGAATCCTTGAATCAACCAAGGCAAAATCAGCAGTGAACCGATTGAGTATTCGGCCGACCGGGGTCACGTCCAGCCACCGGAGGCGCGACCGCAGGACAATACGAGATAACCTTTCGAAGAGCTCGCGAGAGGCGCGAATAGCTGCCAGGTAGACGAAAGCACACTTGACGGCTTCCATAAAAGCAGCTGCGGATGAGATGGCAACATAGATACCGGCATAGAACATAAGTTCTCGATGCTGCTCTTTTGGGCTTTTCCACTCACTTGCGACGAGAGAGTCGGTGGTTCTTTGAGTCCAAACCTTCACCCACCAGACTCTTCCAAGTAAAATTACCTGGGAGATTATGATCATCGTGACAGCTGAGGCCCAAAATATCGAACCACCAGATGCATCGATATATGTTCTATAAAGTGACCACTGAATCCTACCCCGTGCTCGAAATTCATCTTCAACGAATGCTCGTGGCGTTGTGCTTGAATCATGAAGAAGACGCGGCGTGACCGACGGTTTTGGCTTCTCGGATGGATTGTCCACAAACTTCCCATGTCCGTTGGCATCCGAATCAAGATCGTGGTACCGCGAGCTTTGTTTCGGTAGCAGTAGCCTCCGAACCACACCCAATTTTGAGATCGCGATGGCGAAATCTGCTGCTGGCAAACAAAGAGCAGTATGATGTGTCGCAAGAATTCTCGTTCGGCCATCTCCCAGTGGCCCAGCAAGACCGTTGAAGAATATATGTCTCCCAACGTGAGCATCGACAGCACTCAAAATATCGTCAAGTATTAATATGCTTGCTCTGGAGTACATAGCCCGTGCAAAAGTAACACGCCAGCGC
This sequence comes from Lachnellula suecica, assembly GCA_007825345.1. Classification (NCBI taxonomy): domain Eukaryota; kingdom Fungi; phylum Ascomycota; class Leotiomycetes; order Helotiales; family Lachnaceae; genus Lachnellula; species Lachnellula suecica. The sequence continues at coordinate 26,115 of QGMK01000062.1, read as the reverse complement.
TGGCCTCCACTGAGGTTAATACCCTGTGATCCGACTTCTGTCATATCTCCATCTTCGAGAATTTGGAGATCTTTCAGCAGGGCCGCTGCTTCTAGAGTTGCTTCATATCTGCTCTCGAAATGAGGTAGGCCAGCCAGGATATTATCTCTTATGCTGGCATTTTCAATCCATGGTGTTTGAGGGACAAATGCGACCTGGCCTTCCTCGATCCAGCTATTCGTAAGAGACTCCAAGGTCGGTTTCTCAAAAAGGTCGTTGGAGGTCATAGGTATGGATATGGTTCCTTGGAGCAGCTCTGCTTCGCCAATAATCGCAGATAAAATGAGACTTTTGCCAGTGCCGCTAGGACCACAGATTAAGCTGCAAATAGATTGTGAGCTTGTAACTTTAAAGAGTAGAGTATTGATCACTTACTTGATCTTTTCCTTCTTGAACTCTATACTGAGATTCTTCAGAAGAAACCTTTTGTCAAAATCGGCCGAGTCAGGCGATGACCATGATATAGATGCGTTCTCGAACTTTACCGCGCTTCCGGGGCGTCTCTTATCTTCTCTCCCTTTCTTATTCAGAAAATCATCGACTCTTCTACTGCTCACAAGGGCGTCTGCACCTTGGGCGTATGCGAATGGAAGCACTGACATGGCCAATTCTATATTTCCAAATATCGCAAGAGCAGTGAACGCAGTCGCAGACGAGAGTGAACCGTTGAGGAGAGAATAGGTGCCCAGTGACAACACCGATAGAAATATAGGAGAGGATATCCAAAAAAATCTCATAACTATAATCCACTTGAACACATTGCGCTGCTGCCATAACTCTGAAGTCCTCACTCTTCTGATTTGAGCCTCCCAGTAAGACTCGGACGCAGCAAACTTTATGTGACGGATTCCGCGGAGTACTTCATCAATGGTAGCAAGCTTATCGTCCCTCAGTTTCATAAGTTCAGCTTGTGATTCCGCGTACTTTCTTGAGGCAATTGCGTTCAAGGGAGTGAACAAGAGGGGCACAAGCAGTCCGATGACGAAACTCAGCCCACCAATAAGTCGCACAAGGACAACGACAGAGATAATTAGTGTCATTGAAATGCCCACAAGGATATATGATCGAGCAGTAAAATCGGCCACTCGTGGAGCATCGACAGCAATCAAGTTGATGCTTCCTTGGCATGAGTACGTCGTAGTTTCCGGGCTTTGAATTTCTGCGTCAATTTGGCTATTGGTATCTTCCGGCAATTTCGGGGCCATGCTCGCATCCTTCTCGCTTGTGTATCTTTCCTTCGTATGTTCGGTTCCAGGCTCCATGGCCTTGGGCGGTTTATCGTGGACCTCGTTCGCTACGCTTCTAGCTTTAACATCGCTGAGATGCAGACTCTTCTCGAAAACAACCGAGGAGATCTGAGACCTTATTGGTATTTCCAATGTTGATGCCGAAAGCCAAGTCAGACTGCCTGATATATTAGTACAAGCCATCCTCGAACTTGGAAAGACTGACCGAGCCTCGAGCCACTGTTGAGCCAATCGGAAGAAGCCAATTCCCAGAGCCCAAAGCCAAGCTTCTCTCGACTTTATGCCAGCAGATTGATCTTGTTCTAGTATTGACAAGGCTCTAAACATACACAACAAAGGTAAAAATGCGATGATGCTTTGGACAATAGCTAACATCCACTGCCGCCAGAGGGCTGTCTTATGCGACTGGTACAAAGTTGACCAAAGTCGGTTACTTCTGTGATATTGCAGGCTTAAGAATCTCTTATGGAGTGTTGTTGCTCTCATGACATACCCCACTGCGGGAAGATCGTCAAAAGTTATTTGCGGCTCCCTCTTAGCTCTTTTGAGCAGAGGCCACGCCCAAAGGAATGTATACCTTGGCACGTTTAGCTGTGGAATCGAGCTACAAGGATTAAAAATTACCTATTGAGGTATGATACTGTATTTTGGTCGTCAATGGGAATGCCATGGTGAAATATACGAGGCCGACGTTGAACTGCAAGGGCCACCAGAAAAGCAAGTCCAGCAAGTCCAAGCTGGGAGCACAAGCTGAGCCACTGTGCAGTAAAGTCTAATGTACTGTACTGAGTGAAGAGAAAAAGCTCCATCAATTCACGACTAATATCTAGAAATAAAACTCCTGCTGAGATTGCCAAGGGAAGGCGAATCTCCGCAGCGTTCAGCGTAGCTAGTAGTAGGAAGCCCTCGGCAGAAATGAGAAACTTTCAATGAGAGTCAGTATTGAGCACCGAGATATTGAAATATGAGGGTTTACCCAGTCAGATGCTCTCAAGCAAGTGGAGAGTAATATCAAAGGTTCGTCGTGACCGGAAAGAGCAATCCGAAACGCTGTGGCAACTGAAATTGCCAGGCCAAGAAAATCGATTAGTATGGTCGAGAAAATGGAGAATCGCAAATTTTGGCGGTATTCAGCCATCGAACTTTGCGTTGCTTTGCCATCGGAGTCTGAATACAGCGGCTGCTGGTCCAACCTGGGCCTTTTTCTGCAGAACGCAAACACGACCAGACCAAAGATCACAATGGCCGGAGTGGTGGCGATAACAGTCGCCAAAAAGGCCGCCATCACGGAAATATTGGCTAGAGAAAGGTTACTTGTCACAGTATCAAGGCGATTTTCTTCGCAGCAACTCAATAATGTGTAAGAGTCAGGATGGTTCAGAGCTATGAGTCTCACGTGATTCATCAAGGGGGCCCTAGCGCGTTCGCTTATTTCTGAAATGTTTTTGGCTTCGTCGCCCTTCCACTCTGCTGTCCGCTCCACTCTCCTTCCTACATGCTATCTCCAACATCACCCCACCTTCGCTCGGTAGTTTAAGTCTTACTTCCCCGCTCTGCCACTGCGCCTTGCATTAGCCTTGAATCTTTAAACATAACCATAATGCGCCAACGGGACCTGATTAGTATTCCATAACCGAAAGCGAGCGGTGAGGCCGATGAATGGCGCTACTATTGTACTGCCAGCACCAGCAAGGATCCGTTCCATTTACGATCCCGATTCGCATGCAATCATCCAACGGTGTGGCTGTATAATGCAGGCTTAACGCAACCTGTCACTTGTCCGGGACCCCTAAGTCAGGGATTGCACAGGGTCCAAGAAACGATCTAGTCTCCTGTTCAAGTATGACCGAAAGACGCAAGTCTAGCATGAAAGACCATGGAGCGGGACATCAGCAAGGGTCGATATTGCCCATGCATTCCCGAAGGCCACCATGCTTTCGCCTGTCAATAAGCGCACGACCAAGTTTTGAGAGATCATCGAAGCCAACCGATGATCGGACCGTTGAGGGCCAGTTTGCATGTGCCCGCGCGGTGGTCTCGTGAAAGCTAGCATGCGCAGCTATTCAAGGCGTGAAAGCTCCAAAATGTTGAACCGGGACATCATGGATCATGAGGTCTGTAATGAAGTTTCGCGATTCCCAATTGCATAGTTATTGACTTACTTCAGACGTATGGGAATGCCATGGAGCCTGACCTTTTCAACGACGAGATGGGGGTAACTTCGATGGACTGGCAGCGCATTCGGGCATGGAATCAGTCTCAACCGGAATGCATTTCCTCATGCGTTCACAGCTTGATCCAACTGCATGTCGAATCTCGACCAGATGCTCTGGCAGTCTGTGCCTGGGATGGATGTTTTACGTACCAGGAACTCGACAAAATCTCGTCGAGTATAGCACTTAAGCTTGTTCAACGAGGTGTCCTCTCACATTCATATGTCCCAATGTGTCTAGAGAGATCTAAATGGGTACCAGTTGTGATGATTTCAGTCATGAAAGCTGGCGCTGCGGTCGTACCTCTTGATCCCACCCAACCTGTCCACCGATTGCAGGAGATACTGCTAAAAGTTGACTCACGGCTTGTTGTTACTTCATCGAGATGTGCCCCTCTCTTTTCAGAAGATTCCCACATAAGTTCTTTTCTTGTAGATCATTCGATCCCCATGGAAGTCGGCGAGGGTACACTTCCTCTGTTGTCCCCCACGGATGCTGCCTTGGTTATGTTTACAGTAAGTGCAGCCTTCACCACAATCACCAGTTGAGTGCTTAGAAATGTAAAGTCAGGCAGTACAAGTAAGCCAAAGGGGGTTATAATTGAGCACCGGTAAGGAAGTCTCAGCAAATTGCATACATGTTGCTCATAATCTTTGCAGAGCTCTTGCCACAGCAGCACGAATGCACGCTTTCTACCACAACATCACCCCACAGAGTCGCGTAGCTCAATTTGCATCTTATATATGGCTACCGTGTACGACTGAGATTGTCTCAACTCTTATATATGGAGGCAGAGTATGCATACCCTCCGATAGCGAGCGGATAAATGATCCAACAAGTTTTATGCGCAATCATATGATCACTCTGGCACATCTTACACCATCATTTCTTGGACCAGTGTTGCCACAAGAGCTTCCTAGCCTTGAGTCACTAGAACTCGGCGGGGAGAAAGTGCCACAAGATATTATTGAACGCTGGAGGGGCGCGGTCAAGCTGGTGATAGGATATGGATCAACTGAAACCAACTCGGCGCTCCTCCAGGTTATTGGAGGGGAATCTGAAACCAGCTCTAGTAAACTGAATGGAAGCTCAGCTTGCTGGATTGTTGAGCGAGGAAACTGTGAAAAATTAGCCCCCATTGCCGCTGAAGGGGAGCTCCTTGTCGAAAGCTGGGCACTAGCACAAGGATATCTTAACAACACGGAAGAATCATCTGACGTATTTATCAAAACGCCAAAATGGCTACAACGATTTAGATCCGGCAAAAACACCCGAGTTTGTCGGCTTGGTGACATTGCCCGATACAACCAGGATGGGTCCATCCAGATTTTGGGCCGCATCAACGATGTTATCAAGATCAGAGGCCAAAAGGTCAACCTTGGCGAAATAGAGCACCAGATTCGACAAATAGTGCCTGAAGCTATCAGAGTGGCAGTGGCGGCTTCCACGCGTCCAGACCAAGTTCACGATACAAGATTGGTCGCTTTTCTTGCCTTTGGGGTGGGCTCAACCACCCAACCCGGATCACTTGATGCCGAGTCTGGAAATTCTCTCCATTTGTCCCATTTGGAAGCACATTTGACTCGTCGCTTACCTTCGTTCATGGTTCCATCGTTCTACGTCCCAATGGAACAGCTCCCAGTTACTGGAACGGGGAAGTTGGATCGCCGGAAGCTAGAGGCCATGGCCTCGGATTTTGCTGCTCGGGAATTTGCAAAAATCATAAGTTCGGCAGCATCCATGCGCTCTCCATCATCTGCGACGGAGAAATGGCTTGCTCGAATATGGACCGACTTATTATGCATTGAATATACTTGCATCGGTCTAAAAAGCAACTTTTTTGCACTTGGAGGAAATTCTATCTACGCCATGCAGCTTGTGTCAAAGGCCAGGATGTTTGGCTTGACGTTGACCGTGGAGATTATTTTTAAACGCCCAACACTGGAAGCAATGGCCTCGACACAAGATTTATGCCTGGAGCACGATGCAGCGGATCCAACGATCTCTCCATTTCAACTTCTGGATCATATTGGTACGCCTGAGTATGTTGCGAAAATTATTTCCACATCTTGCAACGTGGACACCAACGCAATTGAGGATGCCTATCCTACCACCAGCTTACAAGCTGGTCTCATGGCCTTGTCGATGAAACGACCCGGGGACTATCTCGTGTCTTGGGCCTTACCGCTTCAGCCTTCGATCAGTCTCAAGCAATTTCGCGATTCTTGGGAAGAGGTTCTTCAATTATATCCAATTCTCCGCACGAGACTTGTACAAACGCAGTTTGGATTGGTCCAGGTCGTTTTACAAAACAGTCTCGACTGGTCACTGTACCTTTCCCGTTCAGCCTGGGAAGAAGAGTGCAGAGAGGGTCTGTCAATGCAAGGAGGAAAGTTAATCAAATATGCCATAGAGAATGGTCTGCATGGTGAACACAGATTCCACTGTACCATGCATCATTCGTTGATAGATGTTAGTTGCCTTTGTTCTATCGCCCGAATTAATAATCTTCCCTGGAGCTAACTCATAATCTTAGGCTTGGGGGATGGAGCACTGCATCCGCACACTTGAATCAGTATATCTCAAGCACAATGTGGCTCCAGCGCCTGGCTTCAATCAATTTATTCACCACATTTCCACGTACGAGCAAAAGGAGGCGACTTCATTTTGGCTGGACCAACTTCAAGGAGCTCCTCAAGTTCATTTTCCAAATTTGCCCGATCCTGGGTATCTGCCAACGCCAAATGAAAGCCTTTACCGAACCATAAGCCTTGCAAAGCAACGGAAGACCACTGTTACATCTGCCAACATCCTTCGTGCTTCCTGGGCTATCTTGCTAGATTGGTACCTCGACACCAAAGATGTTACTTTCGGGGCTACGCTTAGCGGGCGAAGTTCGAAGTTTTGGGGCATTGAAACTATGCTAGGACCCACGATAACAACAGTACCAATTCGTGTCAAAGTCTGCCAGGAGCAAACCGTTGCTCAATTTTTAGAAGCCATACAGCAACAAGCGGCCGACATGATCCCATTCGAACAAACTGGGCTTCAAAACATTAGCCACTTGCACCCGAACCTGGAGTCAGCAACCGACTTCCAGAATTTGCTCATTGTCCAGACCGCGGCATCACCGAGCTTTCTTGGTGAAAGCCTACATGTGGATATGCAAGGCTCATGGTGTACTTACGCACTTAATGCAGAATGTACTTTGAGTGAGCTGGGCGTTGAGGTGAAGGCTACATATGACCCCGACGTCTTGCCAAGACAGCAGATGCAGCACTTTCTCGCACAATACGAACATATCATACACCAGCTGTGCGGCGATGGGAAGACATTAATCGGAGACGTGAATCGTCTCTGTCAGTTTGACCGCGACCAAATATGGAAGTGGAACGAGTTTACCCCGCCAACTATCGATTCGTGTGCGCATGAGCTCTTTCGTACCAAGGCAGCGTCGCAACCGGACAGCCTAGCTGTCTTTTCTCATGATGGCAATTTATCATACAAAGATCTGGATGAAGCCTCTGACAGGTTTGCAAATTACCTGATAAACGCATTCAACATTCTCCCAGATGAAATCGTGCCTCTTTGCGTCGAAAAATCAAAATTGGTCATTGTGTCTATGCTCGCCGTCTGGAAAGCTGGTGCTGGCTTCGCTCCAATCGACAGCGCTTACCCGGATAAATGGTCTCAATCTGTCTTCGACAATGTAGGGGCTAGGGTAGTGATAAGTTCCAAAAGACTGGATTATTTAAGCCCGGAGGTACACAATGTGGTGTTAAACGAACAGTTTCTCGAGAATCTTCCGCAAAATCCCGCACCCATCCAAAGTGCAGTCTCTTCAAGAAATATATGCTATGTTATTCATACGAGTGGCAGTACGGGCCGGCCTAAAGGCATCATTCACGAACACCGGTCGTATCTCTCAAGCGCCTTGGCTCGTTCGCCAAGTTTGTTCCGCGGAAAGTCTTCTCGAGTACTGCAATTCGCGTCGTACAGCTTTGACATCTCAATTGACGATATTTGGACCACTCTACTCACTGGAGGCACCATCTGTATACCTTCAGATCACGAGAGGAAAAACGACCTGGTCGGGTATATCAATCGGGCGCATATTACGAATGCTGAAGCAACGCCTTCTTTGGTGAGCACTTTGGACCCTCGCACTATGCCTTGTCTCAAGGTCATGTCAATGAGTGGCGAGTCCTCTACCGGGGTAAATAAACGAGACTGGGTCGATTCCGTGATCTTGCTTGACGAATATGGCCCTGCCGAAGTCTCGATCAAAAGCCATTCTCGGAGAATTCATCATGACACTCAACCCGGGAATATCGGTCACTGTATGGTGGGTCGTTCCTGGATTGTAAATATCTCGGACCATAACAAGCTCCAACCCATTGGAAGCGTTGGTGAATTGCTCATAGAAGGCCCGGCCCTTGCTCGTGGATATGTGAATTTGGATAAGACAACGCGCAGAAGCTTCATCGAAAACCCAAATTGGCTTCCAAAGGAGTTCTACGGATCTCGAAGACTGTACAAGACGGGAGATTTGGCACGATATAATCCAGATGGCACGATTGTTATCCTCGGCCGCGCAGATAACCAGGTCAAGATCAGAGGGCAGCGCGTTGAGTTTGGCAATATTGAGGAGCATATCCGAAAAGTCCTTCCTAGACACGCCACTGTTGTTGTAGACTTTATCACAATGAAAAACAGTAGGTCAACTGGAAACTTAGTGGCCTTCATCGCTTCAATTAGTCCAACAGAGCTCAGCTCTCTCGGGGCGACCATTCAACTCCATCTCCTTAAGCGGCTCCCAGTATATATGATTCCAGATGCGATGTTGCATCTTGATATGATGCAGACTAATATCTCATGGAAGGTCAACCGGCCGCAACTGAGAAAGATGGGATCTGAAATGGAACCAGGGGCTTTTATATTCTTATCAGATCTCTCCAAACCAATGGCTTTGAGTGCTCCTTCGACCAATATGGAATCTTGGATGCAAAATCTCTGGGCCGAAGCTTTAGGGGTATCAATCTCAGAAATTGGCGCCAACAGCCACTTCATTCATATTGGCGGCAACTCTGTTTTGGCAATGAAGCTAGTTTCACTGGCAAACAAGGCCCAACCCGGACTTGCTTTGACGGTTGCCGACATATTCCAGTATCCAATTCTCTCAGACATGGCAAGTTCAAGATCATGGGTCAAGGCAACAGCAAGCGGAACTTCCTCGAGTACTCTTGGCAGTTTTGCTTTAGTAAAGAGCCCAGACCCCGACCCGCGCGCTGAAATCGAGCAGAAGATAGCCAATGCAATTGGGGAGACTCTGCCGATAGAAGATGCATATCCCTGCAGCCCTTTGCAAGCCGGGATCATGGCACTGTCTACCAAAGATCCTGGCTTATACGTTGTCCAGGTTGTTTGCACTCTTCATGCTTCGATTGATATAAGTCGTTTCAAGATGGCTTGTGAACTTGTGTACGATCGTGCCCCGATTCTCCGCACTAGAATAGTGCAGCTGCAATCCATCCTACTCCAAATTGTGGTAAAGAGCAAGATCTCTTGGGGGCGCGGACACACGCTCACGGAGTACCTCAATACCCAGAATAATGAATTGATGACAATCAACAGGCCGTTGACACGGTGGGGTATCATCGAGGCGCCGAGCGAGAACGTGTTTGTTTGGAGTCTACATCACGCAGTTTATGACGGATGGTCCATGGGATTAATTCTCACTGCAATCAAAAATATCTACACCCACGACGTTGACTGGCACCCGCAAAAAGCATTCAACCTCTTTATTCAATATCTTGAGCAGATGAATCACGAAAGCTGCTCAGAATTTTGGATATCCCAGCTGGGAAATCTCGAGGACTTTGAATCCACCTCATTTCCTAAACTTCCTTACGATTCTTACAAGCCTCGGGCGACATCCACAATTACCCACCGAATACAACTCCACTACACCGAACCCCGCAATTTCACCATTTCGACTCTTGTGCGGGCTGCTTGGTCACTGGTTGTTTCAAGGCATATTGATAGCACAGATGTCATATTTGGCACTGTACTTACAGGGAGGGATATTCTCATTCCTGGCGCTGGTGATATGGTTGGACCGCTTTTTACAACTGTTCCGTTCCGCATTAAGCTAGAGAGGTCCAAATCCGTACCGAATTTCTTGTTTGACGTTCAAAACCAGGCTATAGGCATGAGAGACTTCCAACACTTTGGCCTTGCAAATATTCACGAGACTATTGGCAGAGATATGAGCTCTTCTCTGTTTCAAACCATCCTCGTCGTTCAGACGGAGGGGGATATCTTCCCAGAAGAGTTGTTCGCCGAGGGGAAATTCAATCGCAGTTTGTAAGTTGCCCTCAACAACAACATCATATGAAATATAAACTAACTTTATTAGATCTGATTTCAATCCTTACGCGATCATGATTCAAGTTGCAACAAAGAAAGACGACGTCTTGTCAATTGACGTCAGTTTTGATCCATTGGTTGTGGACCAATTACAAATGCAACGCCTATGTCACCAACTGGAGCACGTTATGGCTCAGTTTCAAGAGACGAAGAGCACTGCACTGGAAGAAATCGAGGTCTTGTCACCCCAGGACCGCCAAGAGATCCTGGATTGGAACCAAGGACCCACCATGTGTCCTACCATCAAAAGCTGCATCCATCCCATTATCTACAATCGCGTTCTTCAGACTCCGAATGCAGTTGCTGTTGCCAGTTGGGAAGGAGATCTTAGCTATCTGCGTCTAGACAGGCTTTCCACGCAGTTAGCTCATTGTCTCATATCTTGCAATGTAGGACCTGAAGTCATTGTACCGCTCTGCTTTGAGAAGTCTTATTGGACGATTGTCGGTGAGTCTATTCTACCTGTAAAGCGTTGAAATCACCTTCTAAATTATTTCAGGGGTTTTAGCTGTCTTAAAAGCGGGAGGGGCATTCGTTCTCCTTGATCCTGCTCATCCAGAGCAACGCTTACGCCGCATTATCCAGGACGTCAACGCGCCGTTAATACTCACATCAGCAATTCTTGGTTCCAAGTTCAACGACATAAAAAGTATTGTTGTGTGCGATGAACTTATTTCCGCCCTTCCAAACACGGACGTGTCTCCAATCACGGCCGTTTGTCCTGAAAATCTTGCTTGCGTCGTGTTTACCAGTGGCAGTACTGGGTATCCCAAGGGTATATGTCTTTCCCATTCGGCTATCTGCACTAGCTCTAATGCACATGGTCCCGGACTCAATATGTGCGAAAGCTCTCGTGTATTTCAATTCTCATCTTATGCCTTCGACATGGCGGTCTACGATGTTTTAACCACACTTCAGATGGGCGGTTGTATTGTTGTGCCTTCAGATGAGCAGCGACTGAATCAACTGGCGGAAACCATGACCGCTATGAGAGCTGACTGGGCGTTTTTAACACCAAGTACCCTTAGTCTCTTGCGTCGTGATGATCTTCCTACTCTTCAAACGCTTGTTACAGGCGGGGAACCGGTCAGTAAAGCAATTATAGAGGAATGGGCGGGAAAGGTCAAGCTGTTTCAATGTTCTGGCCCGGCCGAGACTACGACATGCATATTCGGCGAAATGAATCAAACCACAAAAAACAATACCATAGGGTTTGCGAGAATCCCGGTTTGGATTGTTGATCCGCTTGACCACGAGATTCTACTTCCCATTGGAGCTGTTGGGGAAATGGTATTAGAAGGCAATACTCTTGCGCGTGGCTATCTAAATACGCCTTCTGCAGCCTGGATTGAGGAAGCTAGCTGGTCACATCTACTTGGGCAGCAGGATTCCACTCTTTCTCCTGCGCTCAGACGAATGTATAAAACTGGTGACTTGGTTCAATACAATTCTAATGGAAGCTTGGGAATTATTGGGCGCAAGGATAGTCAGGTAAAGCTCCGGGGCCAGAGAATAGAAACGGGTGAGATTGAAGACGTGATACGGTGCGTGGAATTTTTTTCGTCCGCAGTCCTTGTCACTGCTTTTAAAGCTTGAGCCAGCTGACAAACTGGAAACTACAGGCGAAGTGTTCCCGAGGTCATGACGACAGTTGAAATCGTGGCCCCTTCTGACGGAAACAAAATGGACACACTCGTGGCTTTCATCTGGTTGGGAGATACTCTTCCAGCTGCTTCGCATACAGATCCTATACTTTTCACCGAACTTGATGCTAGACAGAAAGCTATTTTGTCTCCTTTAAAGGCGAAGCTTTCCCAGGCGCTACCCAGCTATATGGTCCCTTCGATCATTATTCCATTATCTTACATGCCCTTAAATAGCGCTGGTAAAACAGATCGGAAGTTCTTGAGGAGGGCTGCATCCCAGCTCTCGACAAAAGTACTTGCTTCGTTCTCAATACCCGCGGGCGCGAAAATACCACCCACCAGCGACATGGAGCTGCGGCTTGCAGAAGTGTGGTCCGAAGTATTAAACATAGGGCTCAACGAGATTGGAGCAAAGGATAATTTTTTTCGGCTTGGTGGCAATTCAATATCTGCAATGTGAGTATTATCCTACATTTTCGTTCGCTCGACAATCGCTAATTCAAGGAACACAGGAGATTGGTCGCAGTCGCGCGTGCGCGGGAAATAGCGCTCACTGTTGCCGAAATATTTTCACATCCCTCTCTTGTATCCCAAGCCAAAGCTTGTAAAGCATTCGTCGCTTCCGATTCTGTGTCGGTCTCCAGTTTTCAATTGGTGGGCGGCGTAGCGGCCGTCGAACCCATCATTGAAGAACTTGTGAGGACTTTCAAATTTCCAAGACAGAAGATTGCCGATATCTACCCGTGCTCTCCGCTACAAGAAGGTCTCATTACACTTTCCGTAGCCAATCCAGGAGCCTACATAGCCCACGAGCTCTACGAATTGCCTTACGATGTTGATATCAATCGCTTTAAAGCAGCTTGTGGTGCAACGTTTCAGGCCCATGCCGTTCTCAGGACACGAATCGTACAACTTGAAAGCTCGAAAATGGTACAAGTTGTGATGGAAGACACACTGAAATGGTTTGAAGGCGACTCGATTCAGACCTATATTTCGATGCCTCGGGATACAGACCCTTTAGCCAAGCCTCTCACGGAGTGGGCAATCATAGCGACCAATCCAAAAACCTTCGTCTGGACTAGACATCATGCTATATACGACGGTAATTCACTTAACCTACTGCTGCAGACAATCGGGAGGTTTTATGCTGCTATGGAGATAGAAGCGACGTATGTCGATTCGTCTGTAGGCTACAATATCTTCATCAAGTATCTGAACGAACGAGATGCAATCGCCAGTCAGAATTACTGGCAACGCTATTTGACAGGCTCGACGCGAACGAAGTTTCCCCACAGTCGCGGAAGTGATTCCAAGCCAAACCCGGCTCAACATCTTGTGCACGAAATAGAACTCGCGGATACGCAGAACTTCAATACGACCCTACCTCTTCTCATACGCACGGCCTGGGCATTCTTACTGTCCAAGTATACTGGGTCGGACGACGTGGTCTTTGGCACTGTGCTTTCTGGACGAAATGCACCACTAGCGGGTATTATGAGTGTTTCGGGTCCTACTTTTGTCACAGTCCCTGTCCGGGCCCAGTTTCCCGAGGGTGGGACAAAAATTGCTGATCTGGTGGAAAGCATTCAAAATGATGCTGCCGACGCAATTCCCCATGAGCATTTTGGGCTCCAGAACATAATGAGTATCAGCAAAGATATGAGGGATGCCTGCAGCTTCGACACTCTCCTCGTCATTCAGTCGGAATCGTACGACGACAACTCCCTTCTAAAACCTATTGGTATTGCCAGCCAGCAAACGTTCCGCACGTATGCCTTGACTCTCGAATGCCGCATGACCATGAACGGAGTTGCTGTCGACGCTTTCTTCGATGATTCTTTAGTGGCCACTCAACAGATGAGGCGACTGCTGGGGCACTTTGAAGCTGTTCTACTAGATCTTGTAACGGGACCTGGCGACATGCTGATACAAGACCTTACAATGTTAACGCCGGCTGATTTATCCCAGATTTGGGATTGGAACGAATCGCCTCCTCCTAAAATCTTCGATTGCATACACAATCTTGTTGGGAAACAGATTATATTAAGAAGAGACCATCCCGCTTTACATTCCTTCGAAGGCACGCTCACTTACAAGGAGCTTGATGATCTATCATCTCGACTTGCCGATCACCTGATATGTGTCGGCGTTACCCACGAGGTGAAGGTGCCACTGGTCTTTGAAAAAAGTTTATGGACTCCAGTCGCTATGCTAGGTGTTTTGAGGGCTGGTGGAGCATTCAATCCTCTCGATGCTTCAAATCAACCCCCGGCTCGCTTAGAGGCTCTCATCCAGCAGGTGGATGGTAAAGGCCTGGTATTATCCTCACAAATAAATGCTCAACTGGCTTCCTCGATGTCGGAGAATGTCTTCGTTGTCACCAGAGAGTCATTACAGGCTTTGCCTGACCATCGGATGTGGGAGTCAAAGGATCTCAAGCCTGATAGCCCCGCCTACGTTCATTTCACGTCGGGAAGTACTGGAACTCCCAAGCCAGTTGTAGTTGAGCATTTTGCCTATTGCACCAGTGCAAGCGCCCACATTCCTCGTGTGAAGCTTAGCAGTTCTTCTAGGGCCCTTCAATTCGCGTCATACTCGTTTGATGATTGTATTATGAATATTCTAACGACGCTCATTGCTGGTGCGTGTGTTTGCGTTCCTTCTGAAATGGAACGTGGAAATGACCTGGCTGGCGCTATGACCCGTATGGGAGTTAATTGGGCTCACTTAACACCTTCCGTGGCCACAACACTGAATCCCGACCATGTTCCCACACTCAAGACGCTTCTCCTTGGTGGAGAGGCCGTGGGTGCCCACCATATCCAGCAGTGGGCGACTCGCCTCCAGCTCATCAATGTCTACGGCCCAAGTGAACTGTGCGTAATGTGTGCTGCTAACGACAGCATGGATGAGATGGAAGCCTCAAATGTTGGAACGGCTGTGGGAAGTCTCAGTTGGATCGTTGAGGCCAATGACCATACTAAACTTGCACCGATCGGTGTAGTTGGTGAGCTGGTAATGGAAGCTCACATGATGGCACGGGGGTATTACAAGCAAGAATCACTCACCAATGCCGTTTTTCTGGAAGCTCCAGGTTGGCTGAGAAGTGGTTTTGGAACACGTCAAGGACGTACCGGTAGAGTCTACAAAACTGGAGACTTGGTCCGCTATGCATCGGACGGCACATTGATATACATAAGACGAAAGGACAAGCAGTTGAAGATCAGAGGTGAATTCTTGCAACGTACCCCTTTGATGGCGAGACAAAAACTGATGATTGCCAGGTCAACGCGTGGAAATCGGAGAAGTTGAATACCAGCTCAAAGCACATCTCCCAAACCAAGTTTTAGATGCCGCTGTGGATGTCATTTCACCTCCCGGTAATGATGATTCTTTGAGACTTGTTGCATTCATATGCCTCAAATCCGGTTTCGCAAATCCTGGTTCTCAATCTGGATCTCTTGGAGATGTGGCAACAGCCACCACTATCGACCATCTCGAGACCCGATTAGCCGACTCACTACCAACGTATATGATTCCCTCTATGTTCGTACCGCTCGAGAATATGCCTTTGACAATGTCTAAAAAGGTCGATCGGCGAAAGCTTCGAGACATTGCCACAGGCCTTTTTCCGCAGCACATGCTAGCGCGCCAAACTAAACCTACTGCAGAGGAATTCGAAGATCTATCCTTGACTCCCCTCCAAAGGCAGCTTCAAGCGATATGGGGACAAGTTTTGAATCTTCCACCAGATTCAATACCCCCAAGAGAAAGTTTCTTGAGACTGGGAGGTGACAGCATCTCGGCTATGCAAGTTCTTGCGAAGTGTCGCGCGAGAGGCATCAAAATCACCTTGCCAGATCTTTTGAAATTCAAGAATATCTTGGATGTATCCAGTCATATCGAGGCAACAACCAGCTCTGGGGAAATGGTGCTATCCGAGTTTTTTACAGGAAAGGAAATTTTGTGCGGTGTCAATGATCACTCGACGGAGATAGGCGCTGAGGAGCTTGGCGTCCCATTTCCACTGTCTCCAATTCAAACGAGTTTTTTCTTGATCAATCCGGATGGGAATGATTTCGACCAGTTAGACAATAGTCTTGAAGTCAAGAGTCATATTAGCCAGATACAGCTGGAGTCCGCACTTCAAAAAGTCGTACACAAACATTCGATGCTGCGAGCCCGCTTCCGATGCAGGGACCCGGGCCATTGGGAACAAGTATTGACCAACGACATTACTGGATCACTGGACTTTCAATTTCAGGAGGTTTCCAGTCCAAATGACCTTGATGCCGTTTTTTTTGCCGCCCGAACTAAGATCAACATCCAGTCTGGGCCGCTGACAGCAGTCCGCTTGATTGCGACACCAGCAGGACAAACGATGTACCTTACAGTTCATCACCTCGTAACAGACTTGGTTTCTATGAGGATTATCTTTCAAGACTTGGAAGCTCTGCTTTCCGATGCTTCCGAGTTCGAAAACAACGGCAGCCTGTCGTTTCCGAGTTGGACAACAGAACAAGCAAGATATGCCCAACGATTGAGAGCGCAAGAAGTCTTACCTTTCGAGGTTCCCCCGCCCCTACTGGAATTCTGGGGAATCGAGGACCCAGTTGCATTTCGGATCGGATATCGAACCGAGAGGCTGATGTTGACCAAGTCAGTCTCGCAAATCATCAAAAGCAGTATCGGCATTGTCCAACAAGAATTGCTCGATTGCTTCATAGCGATGCTCGCCAAATCTTTCAGTCAAGTTTTCACTGATCGAATGGTGCCTGCAATTTTCAACGTCTCTCATGGGCGGCACCCGTGGGATGATGCTTTTGATGTGTCACATACTGTCGGTTGGTTCACAGCCATGTATCCAGTAACTTTCACACAACCTAAACTCAACGACTTCTTGACACTCATCAAGCACGTCTCTTTTACTCGTCAGTCTATTGCCCATGGCGGAATCGATTATTTTGCTTACCATTACTTGAACCCTGATGGGGTTTCGGCATTCAATCATCACCAATTTAGAGAAATCACAGTCAATTATGCAGGACTTTACCAGCAGTTTGATCGAGACGATGGGATCTTCAAGACGACATCTGATACATCACGCGAGGCTGAAAGCCAGACAGCAACGACCGTAAAACACACGTCTTGCTTTGAAATTGTTATTAGAGACATAGATGGTTGTATTGTGTTTGACTTCGCATGGGATGCTTCACTGAAGCACCAAGATCGCATACTTGCGTGGATCTCTGAGACTGGACACCTTGCGAAGCACTTGGAGGGAGATTTTGCCAATTCAGTTTAGTTATTTTCAGTCTAGCAATTGAAAATATATGTCTTCAGCTATGCAGTGCTGACCAATTGATATGTCTGTAAGGTGAAGCCTTCGCATATGTAGTGTACGTCAATGCAGCTCAATTGAGTAATATTGCTGGAGTATGTACCAAGTGTTTCAAGCTCTATATATTCTACACATGAAAATGAGCCTCCATCTACCCCATAAGTCCACACATTTTTGCGCATCTTTCCGCTTAATAGATGCTTTAACCATGTCTTGGTCTTCTAAAATTTTAGGACCACAACATTAGTCGGGGACGTCCTCCCGTCACTTCAGAAGGTAGCAAACCCATGAAGCTTGCCAAAGCTATTCTTGGCCCTCTTGATCCAGGGGCAACAGGCGCGACCTCGTGCATGTTACGGGAATTGAAAATGCACAATTGGCCAACCTCAGGAGTCCAGCAAGCTTTCTGCCTGCCATCAACCAAATCCCTCCCGTACCCATACGAGGCTACATCTCGATACTGCAATGCCTCTGGCTCCCACTGCACATCGTAGATAGTCGTGCCACCCCCATTGACCTTGGAGAGGTATAGGTTGAAAACAGCTTGGCAAGTAATTTTGCTGAGGATCCAGTCCTCGGTAAGACAATCGTAAGGACACCAGTCACAGTGTGGTGGTGTGCCGCCCTGTTTCATGGATTAGCATACTTTTTATTTCAAAGAGGATGTGTAGTTCACGTTGATACTGCGGAAGATGCCAGAAAAGTATCGTTTTTCCTCGCCTTCGCTGGTCAACTCACTTGCTACCGACACGTCCCATTCAGGAACGAGAGCTGCGATTTCTTTCACCACTTTTGACCAGACATTTTCCCCCACAACTTCCGCAATCTCATCGTGCAAATTGCTCATTTCCTTGGCAAGGGCGAAATATTTGTCCTTCTCTGTAATAAATTTAGCTTTTTACTGCTGCACGTGGCCGGTTTCTTACCATCGCCCGAGCGATTTTGAAAATCTTCAGCGGATTGAGCTTGAAATTCAAACTGTGCAAGCCCCACTTTCTCGACAGACGGGCCCGTGGCATGTAGATAGGGTGTAAAACTCGGAAGCAAGTGCTGCACAATTTGGCTGCTTGTATCCGCCGAGACATATCCAGGGACTTTGATAACCGGTAGCTTCCCCTCCAGCAAGCCAAGGAAAGCTTCTCGTGTGAAAGGAGCTGCCTCGTTTGTTCTCCATTTCGAACGGAGTGACTGATATTCTGCCACTTGTGGCATTGCTCTATGGGCTGCTACAGTTGAAGGCATATTGACCTGACTTTTGGAAGTTCCCCACACTTAATAGCTTTTGATTGTGAGAGGCTATACAACCAACTAGGAGTATCGTCTTCAATTTGGAGTATTTTATCGCCGTATGACTGATGAAGCGTGTCACGTATCAGCTTGTCACCTGCTTTACACCATAGTATCTTCGGATATGTCCCACCGACACCGGCCTCTGCGTTTCCTACATTGAGGTGTCTCTCTATCAAGTAGCTCAGTTGATCATACTTGGAATCGTAACCTCTAACCACTTCTAGAAGGTGGGCAATGGTAGTGCTCACGCGCCTCGATTATGGAATCTTACATGCTTATTTCTTTCATTCCTATGAGCGAGGTGCAGCAATACGAAAATCGGGCAATTGTCACCCCGCGCGTAACTGTTGGCAGCGCTAAGATCTTACGCCAGTGCGGTTGCTAACGCTGCTTACAATTCGACATCAAATCAGATTAGAAGCATTGCTTACCCCATTTATGCAGTGGATTGCCATTTTGCGGCTAAAACCAAGCAACCAAACGGATTCTCTGAGGGAATCTTAGCGCAGTGAGTACTTACACCCATGGTGCCAAGTACTGTAATTGCAAGGAAAAAAGCGAGAACGCTGTTACATCGCTCAGAGTAGTACGAAGCTACTTCCGAGTTTTAATGTTGTGGGGAATCAGATACGACACAACCTATCAGCACCCTCCCTCGTTTAGTTGCATTAGCGCAGTAAAATTCTAGACGTATGACTTCTTGGTAAGGCTAAGAGCCGGGCCAGTCTATAGAGTTCTTTCGAAGTAGGAACTAAGTATGCATGCATTCTTGTTCATCTTCATTATCTTTCCCCGCTGTAGCATCGCGGGCTTGCGGGCAAGCAGGTGGGCCCACAAAGGCCTCCTTTGATAGAAATGTTGTGATAGAAACACACTTCAAGAGTTTCAGCATCTGCCTCTGACCACATGATCCAAAGTATGTTCCATAGCGTTTGGAATTGTGTGTCGCAGCTTAGTTATCTCAACACTTCCAGAATATTTGATTCTCTTTCATCAAGCTTTGTTTTCAAGCTGGTTAGGAGGCCAGAGTCGATATGCCGTTCATGAAATTCGCAAAATGGAACTCAATTTCTAAATCTCAAGCCTACGAGCCCGTTGAAGGAGGAACGGCCCATCTTCCACTCATACGCGAGAACAACAAAAGCAAATCAGTCGCTGCGAGGTTGCTGTTCTCGCCTGTCCTCTCCATTGTTAGTGTGGGATTGGTCATAGCCAACATAGGCTCGTACATGGTCGTGAATCAAAAAATCGACTTCTTAAAGCATTTCTGCCCTGTAGGTTGAACTCACCATACAGTGGGAGTCTTTTGGGACAAGTACTGATTCGTATTTCATCGAGCCTAGGACCTACCATATTGTAACTCTTGTAACACATTGAAGAGAGCTTCCTTTCCCGCTAACAGACTATAGCCCCTGAGGTGACTGGCTTCAAATTCAGCCACATGGTCATGGACTTGTACTCGTATGACCCGTACAAGGAATTTGGAAGAGAGAGTGACAGAGCCTGGGATAATCTACTCGATAGTAAGCTCCTACAATCTTCCCAAATGCCGATTTCTGATATATCGCCTTCCAGAAGAGTACTTCAGGGCAACAAAGGAGGAGATGGTCGAGTGGGGCGAATTTGGCGAAGACTCAATCGAGCTGGAGGACGGCGGCTATGTTGCACAGTTGAGACTCTTCAGAGAGCTCCGATGCATGGTAAGACCCTTAATAACCATTCATCTGCTCATAGCTTACTATTTCCCCAACTCAAGGACCGGATTAAACGTCATTATGGGAACCCAGAAGTCAGAGCAGTCACCAACTTCACTGAAGCTGATAAAGGTTCGTCAATCATTCAGCGAGGTTATGTTTTACTAACAGTTTACAGATCACTGCCTCAATGTGTTGCTCCAGGGAACGCGATGTCGCGCAGACACAACTCTTTCCGGCTGGTTCATCAAAGAGGGGGACTTGTCAAAGCCTCTCATAAATCGATCGCATGCTAAGCATGTCTGTGTTGAATGGCAGTCTGTGGTGGATTGGTTGCTCCCACGCACTTTAGGTAGCTCTGAAGCCACCTTGACAAAGAACGGGAAAATGTCGCAAGAGGAAATGCTGAGGCGTTCTCGTGCTCACTGATACGAAAGGACTGAGAATGTTTCAAGGTGATTTTCATATGTGAGGTTGGTCGAGTGATTTAATACAGAGAGCCCGCTAGCTAGCCTGAAATAGCAATCCAACATATTTGCAAGAACAGCTCAATTTATATTCAGTTTCAAGAAATAGCCTTCGCTGAAAATAAGAAATCTAAAACCTCATTGATAAAAGGATCTGGATACCTAAACTTTTGGCGTTTTCTTATATCAACTCACGCTTAAGCACGTTGGGCGCTTCATCCAATATCAGATACTATTACTGATATATCATGATTATACCAAGGGCCGTCGTTCTCCTTGAAGCTGTATTACTACTAATCATAGTCAAAAGAAACTTATGTTTCATATTCAAAATCCTTGGGTTTTGATAATGTACTCTTAGAATTGAGCACTCTTTACTGATGCTTGTAAACACCTTTACTGATGCTTGTAAGGAGAATCAAAGCCAGACACTATTATTCTCAATCACGCGAAGCCTGTGGAGACAAACTAGTCGAATTCGACAAGTTATCCTGTATTCAATAGTTGTAGAGACAGAAAGTAGGCAGCGCAGACACGCCCTCCAAAAAGCAATGGCGTACCGCCAAAGCACATCCGCCGCACAAAGACTATCCAAGAAAAGAAACCCCTTCACATAAACTGCCGAATTTGTATCTATGGGTCTAGAATCAATGACCCCAGAGATGACAGGCCAAGAAGACTTTAATTCATCCAGTCGAGAAAATCCTTTCCTTCTTTGAAACAGGAGAGGTTCACTTCTCTCGAGCCATGTCGTCGGGGAGGGATCTCTCCCGAGCCATGTCGTCTGGAAGGGACTCTCACGAGCCATGTCATCTGGAAGGGATCTCTCGCGAGCCATATCATCCGGGAGGGATCTCTCGCGAGCCATGTCGTCCGGTAGAGCTCTCTTGGGGAAAACCATGTCATCGGGTAGGGCACGCTTCTCACGAGCCATATCATCAGGTAGTGCCCGCTTCTCTCTGGCCATGTCGTCAGGCAAGGCTCTTTCGCGTGCCATATCGTCGGGCAGAGCACGAGCAATTGCCCCGTTGTGTGGCAAAGCAAGCGCAACAGCAGGGCCAAAAAACAATGAGGCCGCGGCCACAATCATTGCATTGGTGAATCTCATATCTGCGGCAGAGAGATAGTATTTGCAAAGTGCGAAAGTGAAGAGGATATGTTGGTAGAAGATATTGAAGATGTAGTATATGTGCTTGGACAAGGACGTGCAAGTTGAGTGATGTTGTTTCCTTTTCGACAAACAACTTTGCTGGAGTCTCTTCTCAATTCTGAACTACATGGCTTTTCATATTGACTCTGCGATGGGTAGTCTCGTCTGGGAGTGCGATTAGCAGGAATGACGGGTAGCTAGCAATCACGGCAGATGTGCGATTCCCGGCTTGGCCGATATTCTGGATGCATGGTCTACGCTTGCGCGCAACTATGTCGAAGATGCTAGGATTCCTTCAAAGAATAAAACGCAAACTCGCGTTGGAATAGATTAAAAGTTGCCGCCGATCAGGCGAATTTCACCTATAAACAGTTTTAGTAGCGCTCTTAGCGTCGTGGTCGATAAAATAAGCATAAAATAAGCTTTGATATTAAGCTACTAAGTCGTGCACGTACTAGTAGCATTGTAGTGACGTCTGCTCGGACCGGACGTTATGTAGGGCTGGCACTTGATCTACAATGCCACAACTTGCGGCTACTGCAGATCTAATCTGGATCCGGTCCCCACTTACCTAGACATCGAGTAGATAGCACTGCATATTTATATTTACCCCTCTCTGCATGTCAGCATCAAAACGCAATGTCAGCAGTGCCGGCACAACGTAGCATCGCTCTGCAACTCCAGGCTTTATCGTAGTATCTGGAAGTGGAAGGAGCGGGACGTTCAGACTTGAAAGGCTATCAAAACAACCCGCACCATATTCTTGCTATCTACCCGACCTGTATGCAATTACGAGCATGGTTATCTTCGATTGTGACTCCTCAGGATCATCGTTGAATCGTTCGGTCTAAGTTGCACCCAAGTTTGGGATGATCAACGCTACCCCTCACCCCCGGTAGATTGAGAACATTTCCACGATAATCACAAGAAACGCAACTAGCAGGCCCTCCTTGGCCTCCTGACCCCGTACGAGATACGCAAAGATATTCAAGACTCAAGAGATGCAGAATTGGCGCTAAAATGGGGATGTGGAGAAGAGGAAACACGCCGTGGTGGCAATATCAAAAACTTCAGGTCAAACGCATCCCCGCGTCTTTCAACTCTCGAGAGACTGCAGAGAGATCGGTTTGAGTCTGTCTCCTTCCTTTGCAGCACTGACTTATCCATTTCTCCTGTTGTAAGACTTCCAACCTTGAAGTCCTCCAGCTCAGTCAGCTCTTGTTGGTGCTGCAAACTTCATACCCTCCTTCCACCCATCCATCGATCAACACACTATTCACCAACATTATGAAGAACAGTATGGATGACTCTTCTGAATCTCCCGCACGTACTTCGCAAGACGAATCCTGTGAAGAAGACGCGGCATTCCTCCAGCGTCAGAAAGCGACACGCATCATCCGACGGCACCGGACATGGACGTACATCTTTGGAACAGGCAATATCCTTTTCTTTATCCTTAATGTCGCTCTGTAAGGTTTTATCTTGTCTTTTGCTCACAGACCTCATCTCTTCACAGGTGTCTTTTCTGCTCATCCCTCCACTCCCCAGCACAATCTGTCTTTCTTTCTCACTACTAATACTTTATGCCCTGTCTAGATTCCTCAACTTCCGCGAATGGCTCCATAAAGACGCTGCCAAGTCTGTACTTGACACTCGCTTCGACGGACTTACCATCTCTAGCAGCCACTGGACGGCACCGGCTATCAAATATGAGCTGCATGGCTTCGATGATATTTACCAACAACACCTTTCACCCTACCGTGGTGAAAAGCGGCCGGAGCTCGACCGCGCGTGGCAGGATTTGGTGCGCGGGACAAACATACGTGTCCCTGCACCTGGGTACGCGCCGGCGACCGATGGAGGCGCATATGAGAGGAAAATTGTAGACTTACACGATAAGTACGCAGATCATTTCAGCATTTTACTGCGTTCGAGTATATGAAAAGATGTTGCTGCTCCCCACCTGGGAGTATGGAAAGCATGGCCTTGATCAAGCGATACTGACACAAATTTCTTGTAGTGTCGGGGGTCTGATGGGCATGCCGGCTTACGTGCATAATTTGCATTGCTTGGTAAGTTCCATGGCTAAGTGTACCAGTACCACAAGACTGGGAGAAGACTGAAAGCGAAAGCTGACAGCAAGCGTTCTGAATAGAAAGTAATCAGGCAGTACGTACAACCGGCAGCCTACCCGGAAATCGCGGAGCGGTATAAGCCTCCGCCAGGGAAACACATGAGTACGCACATAGACCACTGCATTGACGAGTACGTTCTCCCGAAACAGCTAAACTCCGACTAAAGACTGATTTTGAAATTGAAGGCTTCGTCAGTCGGAGATGTGCCACGCGGATATGACTATTTTCATGTTCGAGTGGCAAGAGGAATTTGAGCTTCCCCAGTCCCACAATGGGACCCAGCATATCTGCGCGGATCAGGACCGGCTGAATGGCTGGATCAAAAACCACGAGGTACGCCCTCAGAATGGGATGATTGTCAATCCGTGGACTGGTAAGTTTGTGAAGGGTGTTTGTTCCCGGCCATTGAAAGCTAAGCTGTGTAATGCAGGACAAGAACCGTATAGGGAGGGCGAGTTGCGTGATGGGATGAAGGTCTTGAATGCTGAAGAGGCTGAGAACGGGAAGAATAGTTAATGATATAGACTATATATGTTAGTATAACAGGACATGAATGTAAGGGCTATCGATTAAAAGATGCCGTAGAATCTGCCTACATAGTATTCGTAGCTAGCATAAGGAAAGGGTGTCTTACAATATCTCCCTTCTGTCAGTATCCCAGCATCACTTCCTCAGGAGCTAGTCAACAGCGAGCCTAGCAGACTAAGCTGTTCGCCGTCCCATTCGAGTAATATAGGAGGCGATGGTCCCTGGTATTGCACTGGCAAGGACTCAGTCGGGGCAGGCCTGAGTGTCGGGAAACACGGTATTGGGTCCGAAGAAAGAAAAGAACAAGCTTTGGCAATTGCTTCTTTGATTGTAATATCTCTGACGAGAAGGGTTTGCCTGCTCCCCGGGCTTCATTGTTCTGGAGTCTTCCGACATATTTGAGAGATATAGCACGAGGAAAGCAAATGAACAGGGGCCGCAATGCAAGCACAAACTAAGTTCAGGTGTCATTCATGGTGTGGAGCCCAGAGGCTTATACTAATAGTAGACAGCTGGATATCAGAAACCCGTATACTCCTTTGGG
Organism: Lachnellula suecica; assembly: GCA_007825345.1. Lineage (NCBI taxonomy): Eukaryota > Fungi > Ascomycota > Leotiomycetes > Helotiales > Lachnaceae > Lachnellula > Lachnellula suecica. The sequence goes on along the minus strand of QGMK01000062.1, from coordinate 1,392 downwards.
ATCACTCCTCAGGTCGGAGACGCCCAAATGACTTCATATGGCAGGCTTTCAAGTAGTTAGATTGGAGAGACTATGCGATGCAGCGGTGAAATTTGCAGAGGATATGAGGGAGGCTGCAGGAAACGCGATTGAGGTTCTCATCGAGTCCTTGGCCAACCACAATATCAAGTTCGTAAGAAATGTTTCTGAAGCCGATTAGGCAATAATACTGGCGGGAAGGTTTGTGCTCGAGTGAGCTGGTTCCTTAAATAGATGGATTTACAGACGATCCAGAGAAGATATTGTTGTATTGAGTGCTCGCAGGAGTTCATTTGAAAGCGTTGAGGCCAATTATTTTGAAGTGAAGTTGCGATGAGAATCTCCCACGCGGGTAGGCTAGATGGAAAGCACGAACCGCCCAGAGGGCGATCGATCTAGACAATTCCATTGCTGCATAGGTGAACTCCCTCGTTTTCTATGCGGGCATGGCGATCAGTATCCAGGAGACCGGTAAGGAGACAGAGTTTGGCAAAATTGTCACAGTGTTGTTCCTGCGTGCTGATGTTAACACAATGCCGGATCAACTAGGTAAGATAAAAAGTTCAAGCTCGCAAAATCGGAGGCGCGATAAATCACCAGCTCGATTTTCGACGCAATATTTGTCTTCTTTTCTTCCTGCGTATGGCCCCAATGACGGCACGGCTTCCCAGCTGCAGCTTTACTCCGGAGTATGCGTCGAACTCAGCTGCAAATGGCTTCCGCGCCCAGAGGATATCGGCGGCGGCACGGGTTCCCAAATACTCTCCGTCGAGCGGCACATACTTTTCTTACCCAAATAGAGATGACCTGCACGAGAGAGCCAAATGGCACTGTTTTTAACCCCTCTCCGATGAAGTTCTACGGGAACAACTCCACAAACCTGCGGCCTTTTATACAATAGGCCGAATTCCTCATCCGAACTCTTGGGACGATGGCCTTCTATCTCACAACAAGTCGTGCCATGGCGTCGGCGTCTCCAGAGTCTTGGCGGGTTGCGTCTTCCGGCTATTCACCATTGCTACCGCTTTGACCTGTTACTGCTTCTTAGCTATCTCTTTTAACTGGGAGAGGATCGTGAAGTTGCCTTTGCCGAGGGCCATCCACCCTTTTTGACTTTGTTATCTTCTTTGTACCCTTTTGATTTGGCGTTCTTCACTTACTCTCCTTTTCTCACGTTCGCTATTAATATGAGCTTTTCCATTCCCCCACAAATGATAGCTTCTTGGCCCCTACCAAAATATGCCCCTCCACACGATGATCAAATATCATCCATCGAGGCTGCGGTTGGTTTCACGACTGGAGCAATGCCACTTCTAGACTGCGCAACGGTTCCCCGTTTCCCGGGTCCTAGGCTCGGGGAACCGCCCCAGGGGG
>QGMK01000061.1:0-51723 GCA_007825345.1 Lachnellula suecica | reverse complement strand
TACTTCGAAGTTGGCACCCTAGCGCAAATCCCGTCCCGTTTATGCATAATGATCGACGCATCGGGAGCCCCCCCCCTTGTCGTCTGCCTCGGCATCTTTCACATCCTGGGCCCTCGCACGGTTTTAGTCGTCATTCCAGCCACATTGACTTAGAGCAGCGTATCACACGGCGGCGAGCAATTCACCTCGGCGCTTTTTTCTTCTTTTCCTCTACTTACTTCGTATCACAGTTTATATCATTCAATGTCCCCCCTTTCCAGTTTCAGCTCCTCGTATGCTTCAGTGGCAAGTCAAGATCTTTCTCTAAAGCTTCCTTTCGAACTTGCCATTTCTCTTCCTCTTCTGCCTCCACTCCCAAAATGGGCTCCGTAGCGAAGCCTCCCGCCGACTTCGATGTAGTCATCATCGGCGCCGGCATCTCTGGCATCAACGCTGCATATCGTATCCAGACTGAGCTGCCAGGCTACACTTACACAGTTCTCGAGTCTCGCAACGCCATTGGAGGCACCTGGGACCTTTTCCGCTACCCCGGAATCCGGTCAGACTCCGACCTGCACACTTTCGGATTCGCATGGCGTCCATGGCTCGAGGACAAAGCTATTGCAGATGGAGCGTCCATCAGGAATTACGTCCAAGAATCCGCCGAAATCTACGGCATTGATAAGAAGATCGAATTCCACCACAAAGTGCAGTCTGCGAATTGGTCGACCGATGATCAGAACTGGCAATTGTCCGTCGAAAGCAACGGGGAGGAGAAGGCATACAGAGCCCGTTTCGTTCTTTTCAGTACTGGCTACTACGACTATGATGAGCCTCTCAAGGCAACCATACCTGGGATCGATAACTTCAAGGGCAAAACTATCCACCCTCAATTTTGGCCTGAAGACCTTGACTACACCAACAAAAAGATAGTTGTTATCGGCAGCGGGGCAACAGCCATCACACTTGTCCCGGTCCTTGCGAAGACCGCCAAAAGCGTGACAATGCTTCAGCGATCGCCTACATACATCATGCCCCTTCCCTCCGTCGACCCTACTGGCCATGCGTTAAAGAAGATTCTTCCGCCTTGGTTGTCGAGCCGCATTGTGCGATACAAATTTCTCATCATCCCATTCCTCTTCTTCAAATGGTGCCGAGCCTTCCCACAAGCTGCACGAAAAGTAATTGGAAAGCGCACCAAGGATGTTCTCCCCAAGGGCATGCCCCTCGACCCCAACTTCAACCCGAGCTACAACCCCTGGGAGCAACGTCTGTGTGTCTGCCCCGACGCAGATTTTTTCGATTCTCTCAAGAGCGGAAAATCTGATATCGTGACAGACACCATCGAACAAGTTACCGAGACTGGGATCAAGACAAAGGGTGGCAAGGTGATCGATGCAGACATCATCATTACCGCCACAGGACTCAAGATGCAGCTCGCAGGTGGAGCGGCCATTTCGATCAACGAGAAACCAGTGGACCTTTCCAGCAAGATGGTCTGGAAATCAACACTGCTGCAAGACATCCCGAATGTAGCGATCATCATCGGATACACGAATGCATCCTGGACGCTCGGCGCTGATACTGCTGCTTTCCTCGTCTGCAGACTTCTGAAATACCTACAAAAGAACAAGCTGTCTAGTGTTGCGCCGAAGTTATCAGACAAGGAAGGGGTGAAAGAACAGTCTATGCTCAACTTGAACAGTACTTATATTGAGAAGGCTAAGGGTACTCTACCAAGGGCTGGTGACAGGGGACCATGGCTACCAAGAAGTAACTATTTCACTGATATGTGGCGGGTGGCGTACGGAAATTTGACGAAGGGTTTGGAGTTCACTTCTTCCCCGAAGAAGGTACAATGATTGGGGGGTAACGGGGTATTACAGGGGCGCTGGCGCTAGTTGTTTTTGCTTGCATGGCCGCAGATCATGTTTTATATGAGAGAGACGTCTTAGATACTGGGAGAATGACTGTACGGATGCAAAATGAAACTGATGACCAAACCTCTTTCGATCTTGTGTGTTCGCTGCAGTGTATTGAGTCAATCTGCCGTCCCCAACAGCAAGTGATTAGTATCTGTAAGAGGCTATGCACCCTTCACAGTCCCTTCACCGTCCCTTCACATGAACCCTTCCATGAATTTGCAAGAGAAGTCAACCAGGCTTCTTCCATTCAGGGGTTCGCTTAGCTTGAATTTCAGTACAGTAAGCATAGAAGTAAAGACCCCAATGGTCCCTGAGCAAGCACATAATTCAGCTTTCGGTATATGTACATCGAAAATGTGATATTGTGCTGTAGTAGTATTATATTACCCCAACAATTTCAATCAGCTTCCCGTCATCCCCGGCGGCGCATCCTCAGCCTTCGTGCCCCAGCTGCCCTCTTGGCCCCCAACCGTCAACACCAACGTCTTCCCCTCGGTGAAGAAACTATGATCCAGCCAATTTTTCGTATACGACTCTCCATCGAGCGTCGCATCCTGCACATAAATATTCGTATACGTGTTATCAAAGTTGCTAGTTTTGATCGTCGCCGTCTTCCCCGTGATCGGGGATGTAATGGCAATGGAGGCGAAGAAGGGCGCGGTAATGAAATATATGTTCTGCCCAGGATTTGGGAACAGACCCATCATGCAGAAAGCAGTGAAGCTTGCCATAGCGCCTGTGTCGTCGTTTCCTGGGAGGCCGGTGGTGGTGTCGTTGAAATAGCCCGGGATGTATTTGTGTACGAGCTCGCTTGACAGGGCGGGTCGGCCTGCGTAGTGGGGTAGAAATGCTGTGAGGAACGATGGCTCATTGCCGATGTCTGTTAGGCCGGATGTATGAAGGAAGTCGAGGCGTGAGAGGAAGGAGTCCGCTCCACCAAAAAGTTCTACTAGTTGTGGGATGGCGTGAGGAACGTAACTTTCTCACTGTCAACCCTAGCATTGAAGAGTAAGAGGGGACGTACAATTGATACTCCCAGATCGAGTCCTCGAATGTCTCCTGTGGATTAGAAGTGAGTGAGCAGAAGCCATCCAACGGACTACACAAAATCGGATCCTGATATCCCCACGTCCCATTCAGATATTTCGGCTGAAAGAAACCTGTGAAGCCCGTATCTACCCCATTTATTGAACTCGTCGTATCACTCTTCCATAAGTTATTCCAATTCGTAGATCGCGAAAGATACTTGGTATACGCATCATCCTTCCCCAGGCCCTTCGCAATAGTAGCCAGGCAGAAGTCATCATAGCTGTATTCCAGCGTTCTGGAAATACTCCTAGAGTTCGTCCCGAAGCCAAGGTAGTCATAGTCTAGCGCCGGGATGTAGTTGAGTCTCTTCCAGCTCTGGAGACCGCCTCTTCCTTCGACGGACCAATCCAGCGGCTCGTTCTCCGCATCGTTGAGTACGGCTTCGTAGGCTAGTTCCCAGTCTATAGCGCCGTACGGCGAAGTCAGATTTTTGACGTAGGCGTCGGCCAGTACAACATCGGCATTGCTACCACCTTGTGTGAAGCCCTTACAAAGAGACATACGGCAATCTGGGAGCCAACCAAGGTGTTTGTAGGTGTCGAGAAGGGAGCGGACCATACCGGTCAAAGTTATGGGATCGACGATAGTGAGGAAGGGGAGTTGAGAGCGAAAAGCGTCCCAAATACTGTGATCATAAAGTCAGTACTCGTTCCTCAAGATGTAGGGGTGGAAAATACCAGTAGAAGGAATCGAAATAAGGTTCCGAGCTCTGCCACAGCGGGTTCTCGCCCGTGTAGTTCTGTGGAGACATCATCGTACGGTATATAGCGCTGTAAAAGTTCGTCTGGAGATCCTGACTGGCTCCACCAGCATCAATAGAAACAACATTCAGCTTTTGTCTCCAAGCATCCTCAGCACTTTTCTTTATGCCGGCAAAATCCCACTCATCTCCTGAGATCTCATTTTCAGCATTGCTGCAAGCTTGGTCCGAACTTATGAAGCTGACGCCAACTCTGGCGCTCACAACCCTATTCGCAGGCCTCTCAAATTGTAGCCAGCCACCGGCTTCAATATAGAATAGATTGATACCCCTCGTCACGAAAATCTCCTTTGGCTCACTCCCGGCTCTCGAATTGACCCAAATGCCACTATCCTTAATAGTAGCGCCCTGGAAATCAGCACAAAAATAAGAGACAAAACTGCCACTCCCAAAGCTAGGTATGAATGTCCCATTTCCTTTCATGCGCCCATCACCAACTATGCTTATAGAAGCATTCTGTCGACTTGCATAAAGGTCCGTCAGATCGAGGAGAATCAACGGACTTGTGCCATTGGAGTTGGAAGTCGGGAAGGTGAAGTGGTACAAGGCAGCATGCTCTGTGACTGTCATCTCGGCTGCGATTCCGGTACTCAAGTTCAGCGCAAAGTATCCTGGCGTAGCTCTGACGCTGCTTGCCACATACGGCACCTTCCTCGCTGCGATCTGGAAGTTGCAATTGTCCACATCGTCTCCAGGGCATATTTGCGGGAACAGCGGGAAATTTCCTAGAGAAGGGTTGCCGCCTGTTCCTGAATCGTGCATGTGGGAGAAACCAGTTACGTTGGAGCTATCGGTCGAGAAACCAGCTGTGTTTTGCCCGTCAACATCTGCGACTGCTTTGGCCATTCCATAAGGCTGGGTCGCGCCCGCAAAAACATTTCCACCGTTGTCTGTGCCAATTAACTGATTGACGTAGGATATGGGATCAAAGGTTGAGTTCTGGTAGGTTGTGTTTTGGGAGACTGCGAGGTGCAGGAAGCAAGCAATAAGCACGAACGCCGGTGAAGCCATTGTAGAGAGACGAACAGTTTCAATTGAAGCCTTTCGTCCTCTCGTCCTCTTGTGAAAGCGAAAAGAAAGACATAAGAAAAACGATAAACGAAATACCACGACAGAACTCTAGCTATTATTTCCTTGGGAACGTTACCTCCCCAGCTCGACTGCAGCTGCGGGGTTTATCGACTCACTATCGTCGTGCTTCCCTGCTGTGTGCACTACAACGCAGGAACGCCGGGATTAAGATATGTCGAGTACCGAGACCTTCCGTTTTGGAGGAAGTGCCATATCAAGATGAAGATCGCAGTCGAGATTGCGGACCGCAGATTGCAGGGTAAGATTTGATGTCAATTAAAAAAAAACAAGCACGTGAGCGGGGTAATGAGGGGTATTAGAAAAGTGAAAGGCATTCTGATTCGAGGGTCGAGGCTTTGTTGCAAATCGTAGATTTATGCCTTTATATTCAAGCTGTGTGCTGTATATGATCTATCGTATAATGAAGGGAATACTGCGTATTTAATTTTGGTCGCCTCCCAGGTTGGTCGCCGAGGTGCGACAGATCCAAGCTGGCCTTAAACCGGAGCTGGTGAAAGTCTTGATTGGACGAAGCAATAACTTCCATCGAGAGACATGTTCAGAGATCTTGGGGTGGAGGAGATCAAGTATGAGAATATATTTTGTGGATTCCTGCTATACCCGTAAATCAAACTTAACTTTACAGAGATCAGCAGGTTGATAATGGTTGCGCGGTGTGACCACCGGGGCAATGGTGTCTACAGCATGCCATGCTTGCTTGATGGAGCTTGGAGCTGGCTCTCTTTAGATGAGCAGATATCGAGTATGGTGGTGGTAATGATAATGATATTGGATGATGTGGTGGATTGGTGATATCTCAGAATTAAGAAGAAGGCATCCCATCCCGCGCTTGGAACTCAGGCGGGTAAGTCCTTTGCCGCCGCACCCAGTTCATCCTGCCCCAGATTTTGGTCCACCAGGTCCTCCCCCACCACTGACCGTTTCAGCCAATGGCGAGGCTATCCACAGTCGCCCCTTCTGCTTCGGCTGAACTTGCGGCATTGGTACAGTTTACAGATTGCAGATTGCAGATTGCAGATTGGTTTTTGCTATCGCTCTTCGCAAAACGGAACGTGTAATTCATGCTGCAACTTGCAACCTTCAGACGTCGAGCTCCCAAGCTCACATCAAAACTACAACCCATAACCCAAGGCACTCGTGCTTTTCAGTCAAGCTTGCGCTGTGCAATGCTGCATCATCTGATGGTGGGGACATGGACCCCACCAGGAGCCATCTTCACGTTCCAGTTCGACGATGAAGCATTGACCTTGAAGATGATCAAGAGAACTGCCATCCCAGAGGATGAACCCATTTCGTGGATGACTTTTGATGTAAGTAGATCACTGGACGCAGTCTAAGGTCCTGACAGCTAATCCCTTTGTTTGGATATAGCACGAGAAGAAAGCCATCTATGGAGCAGCCATGAAGAAATGGTCCAGTTTCACCGTCAAAAGTCCAACTGAAATAATCCACAATGCTTCACATCCAATGGGCCACGATCGTAAGTGCCAGAAAACATAAGACCATCACATGACATGAGTCTGACAAATGACTAGCAAAGGCCGCAAGCTCAGAAACCAATACAAGGGCAATATTCGTCTTGGCTGCGAATAAAGCCCCATTCAACGTTTATGGCAACCCCTTCTATGACCATGCTGGCTGGGGAAATGTCTTCTCTATCAACAAGGAAGGAGCTCTAGAAAAGTGTGTCCAAAATTATGAGTACATGCCGAAGACTGGAATCCATGGCATGGTCTTCGATTCCAGCGAGACATATCTGTATTCTGCAGACTTACGGGGCAATAAAGTATGGACACATAAAAAGGATACAGAGACAGGCCTCCTGACCCTAGCCGGCTGCGTTGAAGCACCAGATCCATTAGATCACCCTCGGTGGGTAGCTATACACCCCAGTGGAGCATATTTATATGTCTTGATGGAGGCAGGCAATCGACTGGCGGTTTATGTTATCGACGAGCAGACACATCTTCCTGTCTTCACTCATATCACCTACCCTCTCATTCCTCCTGGTATGTTTCCACTTTGCCTCCGCAGAAACTCTCCCTCCTAATACGACACAGGCATACCAAATCCAGGTGGTAAATTGTACCGCTCTGACGTAACTTTCCTCTCACCAAGCGGGAAATACCTGTTCGCCACATCCCGAGCCAACAAATTTGACCTGACGGGTTACATCGCGGCCTTTGCCCTGGGACCAGCGGGGAATATTGAGAGACAAATATGTCTGAACCCAACTCCAACTAGCGGAGGGCACTCGAATGCTGTCAGCCCCTGTCCTTGGAGTGATGAGTATCTGGCGTTGACAGACGATCAAGAAGGATGGTTGGAGATCTATAGATGGAAGGATGAGTTTTTGGGCAGAGTTGCTCACTGTGATGTAAAAGAACCTGGATTTGGGATGAATGCAATTTGGTATGATTGAATATAAAACATAGAATATAGAAAGAGAGGTAGTGAGGTCAAGGTCGAAATGTGACAAAGAGTCTGACTTGTCCACTCTCTGCAAGCTCACTTCAGCACATTAAAAGATGAACCATGTTTTCCGAAACTCCTAGTACTATTTTTCATATAAAAATGGCATTTGATACATCTGTTATTGAAAACAAAACACGATGATTCCACGTGATACTTACCTTGGCAGGGGAAAAGACTCGCCCGGCAACATTCAACCCCCCGCATCCGACACCACAGCCGTCTCTAAATGCCACATGTGGGGGAGGAAGAGGGGCAACCCTCCCATTGGGAGCTTTTTCAATGGATAAAGCTTTTCCCTTCTGCTTTCGTCTCATTTAAGAATATTAAAAATTTGAAGACAACTTCTCGTTGAAGTCAATATCGACAAACGAGCATCGCGAACCCCACCAGCAGACACGATGGCACCTACACCCGGCATCCTCTACGTGACGATGCAGCCCAAGGCCGGGTTGCCCATCTCCCAATTCCATGACTGGTACAACAATGAACACGGGCCTCTACGAGTGCGATTGCCCTTCTTCAACAATGGCTTTCGCTACCGTGCGACCGACCTCGAGGGCAAGGAAGCGTCAGAGGCCCAGCCAGAGTGGATGGCTGTTTACGATGTCACCGACATGGACGAGATAACCAAAGAGGCATATCTGAAATTACGAGGCCCGCCGTCAAAAACGCCGCGGGAGGCAGAAACAATGGCACAGATTAAGGTGGACCGCAAACTCTACGATTTCGTCGAGAGTCGAGAGAGCGCACAATTCAGGAGGCTGGAGGATGTGGGGAACGAGGGGCAGGGAAACGTCATGGTTGCCGTCTTTCTTGATCTGCAACCGGGACAGGATAAGAAAGAGCAATTGGACAAGTGGTATGGAGAAGAACATATCGAGATGCTGTCAAAAGTCCCCGGGTGGCTGCGGACACGACGCTTCGTTACGTCTTCAATCGATCCAGACGCTCCTCTCGAGTACCTCTCATTGCACGAATATGCTCCAAAGAATGGACTGGGGGGGCCTGAGTTTTCAGCGGCGACAACTACACCATGGAACAAAGAGATCATGAGCAAGGTTGTGAAGGAGAAGAGACGACGAGTCTACGATTTATACTACACTTTCGGCCCCGCGCCACGATACCTCTCCCCAGATCTCTCGAATTGGAACTCAACAGACCCTCAGCATGCTTCTGTCACACGAAGTTTCTCTACAACTGCCGCCAAAGCCCCAGCAGGCGCCATCGAGTCTTACATCACCACTCCCGACGGCGTGCACCTCCCCTACCGCCTTGAAGGCTCAGCCGACCCTTCCGCACCCCTCATCGTCCTGACAAACTCTATCCTTGTAACCTGGGGTATATGGGACAACTTCGTCTCGTCCTTCCTCTCCTCCCACGCAAACCAAAAATACCGTGTCATGCGCTACCTCACTCGTGGTCGTTCTACAGCCTGTGGCACAAAGCCTATCACTGTGGACGTCTTGGCTTCTGATATTATTGCTCTCTTGGACGCTTTGAGGGTTAAGAAAGCAGCTGCTGTAATCGGTGTTTCATTGGGTGGTGCCACCGCCCTCAACACGGCGTTGAAATACCCGAACAGAGTGGCAAGTTTCATCAGCTGTGATACCAGTTCCAAATCACCAGCTGGGAACTCCAAAGCATGGGGTGATCGCATTGCCATCTCCGAGAAAGAAAACGCTGTAGCTGCAGCCTCTGGTGAGACAATTGTAGGTAAGGAACTCGCGGATGTGACAGTCCGACGTTGGTTCGTGAAGGAGAACCATGATACCCCTGAAATGGAGAGAATCAAAGAAATGGTTGAGACGAATAGTCTGGAGGGCTTCAAGAGCAGCGTTAGGGCGCTGTTTGAGTATGATCTCAAGGAGGAGATGAAGAGCAGCAAAGTAAAGGGCATGTTCCTTGTTGGTGGTGGTGATGGTGTTCTACCAGGCGCGATGAAAGAGATGGCCGCGACATACGGAGCGAGCGGCGCTGAGTACAAGGTGATTGAACAAGCTGGACATCTGCCTATGGTCGAGAAGCCCGAGGAGTTTGCTAGCGTTGTTGCTGGCTTCCTGGGTTAAGATTCTAGTTCAACTCCGCAAAGTGTAGATATGTATTCTTTTACACCGCCCATGATGGCCCCAAATCCGTATAATATTTTCCTCCTATGAGTGATAATTCCAGTGAATGTTACAACCATCTATGTTCCCACGTTCCTGTTTTGCTCTGCGAGAATTATATCTCTTTCCTCTTCCCCACCCTATAGTTCAACGACAAAGCTTCAGCTATTGCATAGGAAATTGGAGTATGACTTGGTTTAGGACTTTAAATCGGATCCGCATCCTTGCAAAGCATCCATGATGCCTGCTCGAAGGCCTGCTTGTTATTCGCTTTGGCGTGCGCTAGTGAGGCTCGCAACTTCTGCTTCATTGGTATTGGTATGCATCATTTGGGTGCACGAACAGAGCGTCGAAGAAGACAGAACCCTCGAACCCTTTTGCTGTAGAGGCTCCAGATGACAGCAAGGGTGAAACTAATCCTCTAGTCGACAGCCATTCACGAATTGACACTTTCTTCTTGTAAATTTCTTGGTTCATCACTAAACTTCTTATACATGTTCTCATATATTCTTCGCTCGTAATGCCACCCATGAGATCTGGGTGCGTCCGCCTGCACTGGGGCTGTGTAAGTTTCCTCAAATTCGGAAGGTACCGAGTTGATATTCTCCTCCAAGACGTGTGGGAAAACCTACTATTACCACACTTTGGTATTGGAATACCGAAAGATAGTTGCAGCATCTCAGGACAACCAAGCAGATAATGGCTCGTTCGATGGGAACAAGGGGCTTCAATCACTGGCAAAAGCGTCTATGAATCCTACTCCGAGTACGGTTGTGCTCCCCACCCAATTTCCGGGGAAAGAATCGACACCTTTGAATTTTATGCTCCACCCCATCCTGATTTGAACTCGCCCGAAGGAGAAATTGTCGGCAACAGTCTGTTACCTAGGAGCTCAACTGGCCGTGAATACCATCCTCCGGCAATCCATGGCTTGAAAAATCGGACAAGTATAATTGAGACAGATAATACGATGAAGTGGTTGTTGGTTTGTTTACCTGGGAAGGTTGCCGGCAAGAGCCCTGGAAGTATGGAACATATGCTGACAAAGGCCAAAAAAGATGACAAAAGCATAATACAGGAGATTAAAACATCTTATGAGCTTGGGTGATAAAGATGGGCCCAGCTCCGCCGTTTGCGTGGGTTTAGCAACGTTGGTCTCATCCAGGTTGGTACTACATGCAAGGTCTGGCGACTGCGAATTAACTTCTTTCAGCTCCGACTTCTAAAAGTCCAAATTTCGGACACATGGGCCGCGGAGAATGAGTGGACTTGGCCCAACAACGCTCCATGCTGGGAATGCAAAGCCCTCGAAATACCAGTCGAGATATTTGACCAGCCAATCCTACATTATTGGAGGGGCCCCGGACCGCACCACAATGCAATATCACGCGCAAAAGCCGTGCAAAAACGAAGATGGGGTATATACAGAACTGCAGGCTTGCCACTTCGGGAGCAAGGCCTCAAGGAACAGCCTCAGCCAGTCTCGCACGTGTTGGGCATATTACATTCATCCCTGTCGCCAACCTCCCTACGCACGAGCAGCCTATCGAGCAATGGGCACTCATTTTTCAAGTCTGGAGATATTTGCGCCGCACCTTCTCACAAACTTCATCAGACACTGTCAGCCAGATCTTGATGGCAGACACCGATTCCCCTTCCGACCCATTTGAAACCGACCTCTCACCAAACAAATACTGGCTCCTCCACTCACACCTAAGAAAATCGAGCAGAAGCTCACTTGGCCGCCACAATACTTGGAACCACCCCGGGGCTGGGGAACATGTGTCGAGGAAGGTTCGCGCGCCCTTGGTTTGCAATCGTGCTGCTTCTCGTGGTCCCCGTGGTCAGTATGTGTTTTGCGGTGGGCAGGTGGGTTAAGCATGGTCCGACAATGTTTGATGTGGCTGCCGCTGCGATAGGAGCTATTAGTTGTATTTGCACTTTAGGTTGCTGTTGTCAGGGACGGAAGGAGCTAGGTGCTTTCATTGTTGAAAACTTCTTATACCCCCGGGGCTTATGTTCTCATTAATATGGCATTGCTTAAATCCGCTCACGGCTTTAAGTGCACACCTAGCATCTTCTGAATCCCCCATTTTAGCAGAATCATGTCATTTATACACACACAGAAAAATGTAAATAGGTCAATGCAAAAACATACTTCAAAACTGTGGCCGCCTGTCCAGCGCGTCCGAGTTTTCTTTTACACCACCAGTCGCCAGCCCCACATCAATATTTCTCACGCCATCGGACAATTCTTGACAGCCTCTAGACGGAATAGTGATAACTCAGGGCGGTGAATTACAATGGACAGTCAAGTCAAAGTGAGGGGTCTTTCGTCCTTTCTTTTTCAGAAATCCTCGCCATTTCTTCTGTGTGGACAGTTGAACAGGCGAGTACGGTATCCATTGATTGTCTCCCCAATTTTGTATATACAAGAATGCTTCCACTCATTCTACCTCGAGACCACAATAATCTCCAACGTCACATCTTTAAAAACGATGCACTACTGTGTGGGAGTAGCAGAGCTAGAAACCACCGTTGAGGTAGCTGAAGCTGAGCTAATAGCAGCTGAAGTAGGAAGTGCCCCAAGAGTGGCAATCAAAGCCGAATAGGCAGGCTTTGTCGAATACCCACTATTGAACAAAAGTGGATTGTTGGAAGCTCTCCAGCTATCAGGGTCACGGACGCCCCAGACGGTGACACCGACACAGTTAGGGATGTCTACGCAAGCCTTAACGGTCTGGACATACTCGGCAGCGGCAGCATTGACAATGTCGACCTCGGTCAGAGCACATTGCGAGACAACAGCGCAGAGTGCTGAGAGTGAGGCGGCTACGTTCTTGGATTCGCCGGCCATCAAGTGAGCTTGGGCTCCGATGCCGTCGATGGGAATACCGGCAGCGACCCATTTAGTGACATACTTGATCATGCCGGTGGTTTTGGCATACGATACTCCTTTCTCAACGGTACTGTCCACGGTCAGGGTCATTTAAAGCCCGCATTATCTGCGATGATCACTCACTTATAATCGTTGATGAACAGCTTCGCGGCTGGATCAGCCTTGCGGGCTGCCTCAAATGCAATTCGCACAAAGTCCTCGCCGAGAACAGTTGAGAAGACCGAGGTACGCAGCCCGCCGCTCTCGTCAAACATCTCGTTGACAACGTCCTGAGAATTGATGAGCACAAAACCTTGACATTGTGGATTTCACACCTACCCATTGCAAGACCTTTCCCGCATATCTGCCAATTTCGGTGGTGACATGATTTTGTATAACCGTGGTTAAAGTGGCCTTGTTGTTGATGGCCGAAACCCACGAAGGAAGCTGACTGTACCAAACTGTAGTATGGCCTCGGACCAACTTATTGTTCGTTTGAGCCCAGTTAACTAGGTAGTCCAAGCCTGCGAAGTTGAACTTTCCCTGTGTAGCCTCAATCGTATCCCATTTGCCACTGAGAGCAAGTTAGCGGTGTTCAGCGGTTTGAAATAGAAGCCTACCTGTTTTCTGGAGTAACTTGTCCAAAGTCGGCCGCAATGACTTCAGCATTGGCAGTGACGGCTGCAAGAACATAGGAAATTAGCTTGATCTGTGTTGAACCCTTTTCCGGAGCTCCAAGACGGCTTTGGTAGGATCGAAATCTGATGCTTACTCAGTCTATTTTGATCGGCGCATGTGCCAAAGTACAATTTCCCTAAACCCTTGAATATCGCATCGATACTTTTCTCCGACCTAGCTCGTTTCTCCAGGCCATCATCGCTTCTACCAAGAAGTTCCTTCTCCCAGTCGATGTCTCGGATTGCCTGGATCGGGCTGTTGGGCGCTGCTTGGGAAACAATAATTGGGGCCACCAGAAGTGCGGAGACAAGTGAGACACGCATTGTAGAGAAAGCTGTAGAAGACAAATGCTAGACTTTTGAGAGTGAGAGATTCTGCAATTTCAGGGCTGATGAATAGAGGAACACAAAGCCTTTGTAGTTTGCATCCTGCGACCCGATGATCTGAAATGTCCAAGTGACGAGATCTTCCCTGAGCCGTGGGGGAGCAATTTAACCTGATGGCTTGTAAAAAGCATAAGACTATTTCCACCAGTATTGACCTGCATATCCTTGGTCACAATGGTCTACTAGTGCGAATCTGTCGTTGCGGAGGGAGGGCCAAGTCTTGATAATCTATGGGGAAAACTCTGTTTCCTGGGTGTCAGAGAGGGACAAGATGGGTAAAACAAATGGCTGCTACATTTGAGGGGCCAATTGTAAGTGTGCATATCCGTATAAATTGCGCCTGAATTTGAGTTCTCCCCAGCAAATTCGAATGTGGGGCCCTGGGTTTCAAGGGTTTGCGAGACTTGCCAAGGAGCAGTTCATCCCATCGGTTCTGTATCACGCGTGGAGAAAGGATGTTGATTGCTTACCAATAAAAAAGCGTGAATTACAGGGTATCTATTGTTCGCCTTTCCATGATGCCGTGCCGACCACCCCAAAAATGCATTCGTTCGTGTATGTCCTGATGCTCATGCCTTCATCGACTCCAAAGCAGACGCGGCGCGCTCCAAGAACGCGTTGAAGTCCTTGATATGTTTCAATACTCCTCCAGAATCACTTTTGTTGCTGACTTCTCCGGCCACACCTTTCAACAAAACATCGAGTCCACTCCTCTTAACACTACCATCGGCAGCAACAATAGGATGGCTTGATTTGCCGCGTTCTACAGCTAATTCAATATCGTAGGTCGCTGTATTGAGAGTATCACGCTCCTGAAAGGAAGATTAGTCTAACTCTAGCAATACAAATGGCGCTCGATTATCAATTATATCAAAGTGGGACGTCTTGAGCATACCTGAGCTTTATTTGCTTCACTCTCATGTTTGATTCGGATTTCATCCATCCGTAAAGCTATCTGCTGGCGCTCGGCGCGAACCCGAAGGATATCATCCCGAAGGCCCAACTTTTTCTTCTGTTGCTCGCGAACGCGCCTTTCGAGGGAATATGAATTATCGAGGTTTATGGTCTTGAATCAGATTAGTCGACAGCTGAGAACAGTTCTTGCATAAACTTACATGCTCACGTAAACGCGCCTGCAGCTCCTCTCCAAATGATTTCAGCGCCCGCCATTTTGTTGCATACTCACGCTGCAGTAAACGGTCCTCGGCAACATTCCTTCCTTCTTCGATCCTCTCGAGCCCTGACGTGACAATTTCCTGACATAATCCACTCAGCACGTCTATTGCATTGACACCTCCTCGTTTTGCGTAGGGGATCTCGGAGTTCAGCATATCCACGTCTGATTCATCATCGTCGTAGAGGTGCTGTTCGGTCAAGCGGTGAACAACGACTGAAATGGGCGGACCTCTACTCGAGGTCTGGCCTTCCTTTCTCGGTCCTTTTTTGGCCTCTTTCGACAGTTTCTTTGGGTGTGATTGCTTGACAGGGGTAGAACTCTTCTGCACCTTTCGTCGCTTGGACCTGCTGGCATTTCGCACCCCCACGTCGTCTAGGTCTGCCGATGGCTCTGGCTGGAAACGCGCAGATGCCCTTCGACCTCTGTTTTTCTCCAAAATAGCAGCCGCTTGCAGATCATCAATTGCTTCGGCCTCTTCTTGTTCTACTGGAATATTGGTGTCTTCTTCGACAATCGAGGGTTCTTGTTCAACAACGACTTTACGTTTCCTGGGGCGCTTCACGGGCTGCTCTGGAGACAACTCATCCATATCATCGATAGAAGCACCCAATTCCTCGATATTGTCTTGTTCTTGTGATAGTTTCAAGCTGGTAGGAGCAGGGCTTGTCTTAGCCCTCTTCCGTTTTGCTCGTACAGGTGTTTCTGCTTCTATCTCCACGATGCTATCATTCTGGACAATTTGTAGATGTAAGCTCGCAGATACTGCATTGGCTACTACAGGACGAGATCTATGACCACTGCCAGGCGCATCCGCAGGACTCTCTGTAACCTCCTCAGCAAGCTGTGGGGGAAGAGAAGGCGTTCTAGCGGTTCGCGCACGACGCTGCGAGACTGGAGGTTCCGGTTCCAATTGCGGCTCGGGAACAAGCTCAGGTTCGCGAGCGGCAATTTCGTTCTCATCCGGGACATTCGAATCACCAGCAATCAACGGGTCTTGTGGTTCATCCTCCGGCAGGTTATATACATCGGGGTGGGGGGCAGCTCTGGATCTTGAGCTTCCAGAAGACGGGGGTTCAACATCTGTATTGAGCTTTCTTCTCTTAGCGGAAATATTCGCGTCGACGTTGCCGCTCCGCATCACCGGTACTCTGCCATCCTGTGAGACTGATCCATTTGGTGTTGGCTGAGCGCGACTTCTGGTTGCGGGGGTGCGTCGACCAGAGGGAAGCGGAGGTAATTCGAGCTGCGGGGTCTGTTGATTCGGTGGATCTGGTTCTGGATCCGGAATTGGATCTGAAGCTGGAGCAGCAGGAATGACCAGCGCGAATTCCACATCTTTGACTTGACGCCTCCTATTATGCCAATCGCGGTCAGTAACCTGTTGGGTGTCGTGGTAGGGAGGGGAGTTTACTGGGATCCACGAAGGCGCTGCTGCATGCGCTCCTCACGAGCTGAATCTTTGGTTAGCAATTTAGACGAACCGGCAGGAATTGAAAATCTTACAAGCCATTTGGAAAAGGGCGGCCAGGGATAGTGGACGGCGAAGGAGGTGGTTGAGGCTGGGACGAGGTTATCGTCGTCGTCGTGTCGCGTCTCGCTGCAGGCGACGCGTTACTGTAAAGTACCCCATGTTTTGACGTCACGTGGCCATTACATAAATATTTAGTTTCGGAAATCACTCTGAACGGTCGCTGACAATCTTATAATTTTCATCTTCTACTTGATGCTAAGACATTGCAAAAACGGATTCATTGATATTAGAAATTGGCAGTTATCAACGAAGCTAAGGACGGTCCTAGAGGACAGCCATATGCATAACCCTGCAAGTATTCTCACGTTCCCTGCCATTCTTAACCAAAACGCTCGATAACGCCAGGATTCATACTCAACTATATCCACGATCACCAGTGGCACTACAGCTTGATCGAAATACTCCCCAACACATCAAGCATTTTGCCCCGTACAGCGAAAATGACATCAACGCAATCCTTCACTTTCCAGAAAACAATCTCCTCCCAATTCCCAGAGTTGACGAACACGCAGACCGGGTTCTCAGCTGAAGAAATGGATGGCCAAGTACACCACCAGGACCGAAAGAATAGTGATATACAACTTTTGTTGAATGAGACTCTCGGCAGGTCGGTTCCAGTCTGTCAATAGCTCCAGCTCCTTCTTAGGTGCGATAGGCTTCGCGGTATATGGCTTACGAGGAGAGCCGTACATGTCGCTGGGATTGAAACGCCAGGCTCCTTGGTGCCGGGACGAGAGTACCCAGTCAACGAAGTAGGCGGCCAAGAGCGAAACCTCGGGGAAGGGGATCTTCGCATCGTCTACGGTGAAGTTCTTATCTTGACATCCGAGATACAAGGGTGCAGCCCTGAGTTATTGTTAGTGTCAAATGACCGGGGTGATGGGAGGGGGGAGACCTACTTGAAGATGTCGCTGTACTTTTCTGCCTCATTACGCATGTTTTTGTCAATCTTCTTCAGGTCTTCAGAGGTGATCATGTTATGGAGATCAAGAATCGTGCTAATTTCTGCGTCCATGTGTGCTTGATACTTCGGGGCAAGTTCGTCGATCAGCTCTCGAAGCGTGGCACCATCGTACTTGTTTCGTTGAACGGTCTCGGCGTACTTGCGCAGCTTGTCTAAGCCCTCTTCCATGTCACGATGTTGTTGAATGTTCTCCTCCATCGGACCACTGTTTCCGGTATGCTTCTGGAGCGCAGGGAAATAGTGAAGCTCCTCGATAACATGGTGATGATGCATGAACTCGAAGACGATAGAACAGTAGGTCAGAAAGTCGACGGCATCTTGCGATCCTGGGGCGATCTTCAAAGCTTGATAGTAGATTGAATTCACAGCTCGGAAGATCGTATTGTGAGCTTTTGAAACATTAGCTTTGCATCATCTCGGAAGATTAAGGATGAAATCAAACGTACTCATGGCCATGATCTGGGCATTTCTAATGCAGTAGTGCGTCAGGGGAAGTCCGGTCTTGGTTTTGGCACCTGTCTGGGAGATGAGTCGGAAAGGTGTCTCAGGAATGGAAGATTTCCCCGGGAGTTTCGCAGGACCATGAATCTCCGGACTCAAGTACCAGTCAATGGAAGCTTTGATGGCGGCTTCTTGGCTGGCATGAGGCTGGCCTTTCCAAGGCTCAAACCCAAGGATATTGCGGACCTTGCTGATGTTGTAAGTACGAGTTAGGAGCACGAACTCCATGCGCTCGACTTTCAACATCTGAGGTCTCAATTTGCCCCAGCTGGTAGCCCAGGTGATCCATTCGGCAGTGTGTGCCATGAGCATCACAAACAAAGGAGGGATCATCCAAATGCTGCTGAGTGGAGTCTCGTCTCCAGCGAGAATCCAGTATTTGCGGAAGAAAGTCCAAGGATGACAAGGCTCATCATCGGTGACGTTAAATGCTTCTCCATCAATCTTCGGACCCGACGAATCGAAATGACGACGAAGCAGACCGCGAGCAGCCTTGACTTCTACTTCGGCAACGTGGCCAACGTAGACCACATCCATATCGATATCATCGTAACCCATCCAGATATTGGTTTGGCCATCCTCAAGAGCACGAATGACCGGTTCGACAAACTGGAAATCACGTTCGCCATACAGTGCTGTGGGACGGACTGTTGCAGTGTAGAAGCCTATCCACCCAAGTCAGAAAATACGTTATAAAGTTTTGGAGTTCAGGTTCGGCAATTCAATCACGGAGAATGGAACCACATACCTTTCTTGCCGTTCGCCTCAAGAGTCATCTTGTCTCCAAGAGCTTTTGCTATGTGATATGGATCACCGTTTGGCTTATTTGCCAGAGTCTCCTTGCTTTCATCAGCAAGACTATAGCCACCACCTCTTGATGCAACAATAGGGCCCGAGCTCGTATACACAAAAGCTTTGACAGTCCCGACATCGGCGGCAGCTTCCAGTAAGTTCCTATTGCCATCGACATTCACGTAGAAGTTATCGAGGGCATGTTCATGGTCAATGTACGCATGTGGAGAGGCAGTGTTGATGATGACTCTTGGCTTGACCTGAGAAACCACATGGCGGACCTGATGGGGCAAGGTGATATCTCCGATATGGTAGGTGACTTTCGGGTTTGTGCTTCGATTTTTGAAGGGAAAGCGTGACATGACCGCAACAGAGGTGACTGTTGGTTCGGCGAGGAGGAAGTCGACAACATGACTGCCAAGGAACCCGCAACCGCCGACCACCAGACATGCTCCGAATATGGGTTCTTCGGCAGCGACAGCAGCCTCATTTTTGATTTCTGGCACATCGCCCACATCGACCACATCGATGAGGTGCTCGTCGTACATGATGTTAGGAAGGGCAGGTACCCGAGATGAGAGGAGACGAGGGACGGAAAGATAGGGACGGAGAAAGTAGTCGTAGATGTTTGAAGGCCTTGAAGTTGGGTTCAAGGAAACGGGGGGTTTCAAAAGGAAAAACTTGCCGGCAACGCTTGAACTCATGACAGGAGCTAGCAGCCCAAGCAAAGGTGAATCCCCAGAACGACAGAACGACGAAGTCGCTTCCGCTTGAGGATAGGTTGCCAGGTGGGGCAAAATTGTCACAATTCACTCGTAAGGTTGTGAGCTTTACCGTATCTGTTGACATTCACCTGAAGAACAGTTAGTAGCCGAATAGCCAAGTATCCCAAAGACGCGTAACATTGCCAAGAGTCATCTATTGCCGATCGAAGGTCGTAGATGACTCTATTAGAAATGGTATTCTGCTTAGCTTTCTGCTTTGCTTTTCTCGAAAATTCCGCAACCAACCCCATGAAGCTCCAAGTCAGATTCAAGGCAGCAGCATTAAAGCATATTGCCATAAAATACAAGAGCATGCGGCATTGTTTGCTGTATAGAACGCCGAGATAACTAACGCCGGCAATTTACTTTTTTTGTTATCTTTTATCCTAAAATGCAGGTTCGAAGCTGTTGAAAAGGTTTCAAAAGAGGCGGGACATTATTAATACTCGGAATTCATTTATTTGAAGTGGCTTTGGACATCGAAGAGGCGAAAGGGACTTTGCAGAATCTGGGCGAGGGCCTACATTCACTGCACACAGTATGCATTCGCGGTTGCATCGCAGGAAGCAAAGCGCTTTTATAAATGATTTGGTGCGAGCGCAACCCTCCCCGGACTCGAGCGAGCATAAGGGGCAACGGTAACAGACAATGTAATACTCCAGTCATGGCCATGGGAAAGGAATAATGACCATGGGGCCGGAGAGCATCCCAGGAGGAGATGGTGCCGGCAGCCCGTTGCCGCTCATCGCAGAGCTACTTTAAAGATTCGAATCACCAGGTAATCGTCCAGACATGCTTCTGTAATCGAGAAGTATCCTGTTACTGCTTGATTTTTCGTGCTTTACTTGATCTTATGCATTTGCAGTCTTCTACTTGTTCTGCTGTTCTGGCTTGCGCCTGTACCCGAGAAGAATATCCTATTCTTCCAATACAACCACGAGTGACTTCTCTTTCTTTTGCAGCAGATCCGAGCATTCCCACCTGCCGATCAAAATTTTATAAAGTTTCCGGAGGTGCACCTCCGAGGTTTCAGTCTCTCGTGTCTTTAACCTCCTTATTATCGACAACTCAACTTTTCGTATTGGTCTCCCTATTCATGGAATGGAGTGGAAGTCCAAGAAGTCTATTTGAATCCCTTTCGGGGTGTCCCAGCTGGGTCTCCTCTTGATCCCGCTAGCGATACCTACAGCGCAAAGAAATGGGCCTCGAACCTCATCGGCTTCGTGGCCAGAAATCCCGAGCAGTAAGCTCTCCTGTCGCGAGGAAAATCCGCGTGAAAGTCCGAGCATCTCAAAAAAAGCCAAGCTTTTCCCCGACTCCCCAGATATCCCTATCGCTTTTCCGGAGTATCATCCAAAAACCTAGACGTGTACGGCTTCAGAACATCTTCCGATTATCAAAAGACCGTCGGCAACATCTTCCTGGACTTAGGGCGGCTGTTTCGGTTATGGACGGGAAACCGCGGGCAGAAGGTGCACACCTTGAAAGGTTATAGAGAATGGCCAGCTCTTTGCTTGCCCTACGAAGTCCAGGAAGCGAGTGCTCTTCATTTCTGAAGTCGATATCAGGGGCCACCGATAGCCTGTGTATCGATGAGCACTCGCAGATCAACTATCAGACCTCGATATTCCATTGGAGAGATATATGTTACGATATATGTTACGATATAAAAATCAAGAAGGAAAGCCGCCGGATCCTGAATTGCGTGGATGGTTGGGTCAAACCTGGTAGTTTGACCGTTCTCATGGTTCGTACCGGGCGATTTTGATTGCTTAGGTCCGTAAGTTAGCTAACCTTAAAATCACAATGCCCTTCTGGAGCAGGAAAGACAACTCTACTTGATATTTTGGCTGCGCGGGATAATTTTGGGACAGCTTCTGGTGGGGCTCTAGTTGACGGCAAGCAGCGCGATGGTAAGAATTATCCTCTAACTACCTATTAGTGCGTGTTTGAGGAGTCCTGTGAGCGTCACGGCTCTTGAGATATTGATCTGCACTCTTATAATGTTCTCAAAGAAGTAACACTAATTCTCTGATCATCCAGTATCTTTTCAGAGAAAACGGGCTACGCACAGCAGGGAGATTTTCATCTTCAAACGATAACGCTGAGTGTACGAGAAGCATTTGGGTATTGCTATAGGCAATTATTAGAGTTTTGATGCGTTTTGCTATATTGCGTGAGAGGTATAGCATTGATAGCCGTATAATAATAATTGCTTCCGACGTGCTTCATTTGTATTTTGATTATCAGTGATTGAACCAACGCATCAAAGGAGTTTTAAATGTCTCAGAGCTTGTGAGACAATTGAACTGCACCCTTTAAGCGATGTGGCTGATTACGGGGTGCAGAACAGGAGCTCTACTAGCGGTAATAATAATGCATTCTGATAGAATAGGAATTTGTAGAAGCGACTAGCTATAGCCACCAGTAAGTCGAGAATATTTCCCTCTAGACAAACTTCGAGATCGGGGACGATATCCTGTATGCGGAATATTCGAAGCGCCGAAGTCATCGATTACGGGGCCTCAGGCGTTGACATGTTGTGAAATTGATATATACAATATTATAGCTAGAAGCTGGAAGGCTTAATTTATTTACAAATATTTCTTCTCGCTCCCATTACGGAAGGCTCAACACCAAGGCCTTCAGCTTCTGGAAGTTAGGCGTACCCAGTCCCGTTACGGGATCCCAGCCGACAGTAGCATTCCAGCTGGCGTAGGGGATCACAGGGGCGCCCGGAATCACTGCACCGGTCTGGCCATTTACACCATTGCACCCAACAGAACCACCGCCGGTGATATCGTTCAGAGATGAGGCGCCGATAGCGTATAGCATGGGGTTGATGAATCCGAGGGAGCCTTTTCCGGCACGGAATCGAGCATCGTTCAACAGACCTATGATACCGGCAACAACGGGTGCTGCAGCTGAAGTTCCACCGGACGGCGAGGGCGCGCCATCATAGATGACTTGGTAGTCGGGAGTCAAAGAATGAGCGGAGATATCGGGGAATCCGCGGCCCTTGAAGTTTGTGTATGGCTCGTAGTATTTCTTGGTCGCTGGGGAAATGTGGAAGTCCAAGTATATATCAACGGCCGCTGCTTGATACCAGGGTTGCGAGAAGTAGTTGCTGAAGCCACCGGAGCCGTCGACCCAAGCGACTTCTGGGGTGACGGCCTGAGTCCCGCCGACAGAGAGAATGTACGGACAAGTCCCTGGGAATGTTGGCGTGAATTGTGGAATATTCTTTCCATCGTTGGATTGGCAGGCAGCACCTACACCTGTGTCGCCAGAACTTTCCATAACTGTAATTCCACGCAGACCCAACATGCCAATCATGTTGCAGACACGAGTCGCATAAGATTGTGGCACGGTCTGCTCGTCATCGCCGTACGAGTTGGAGATAACCGAAGGAAGATCTGCATTCTTCTGCGAAAGGAGATATTGGTAGTAAGGGATGTAAGGTTCGTTTTCATTGTCTGCTGCCGTGGGCTCATCCAAGTTAGGGACAAAAGGAGGCGATCCGCCAGTGATGAATTCCACAACAGGAAGTGGGTGGCTGACTCCGATAATATTCTGCACATCCAAATCGGCTTCTCCAACTTGCGCTGTGGCTGGATCTTGATCATTGGTGGCCCCGTTGATGAGTGTGACGGAGAAGTTTTGGGTGGGAATATTGTAGAGCTCTTCGTAATCGAAGAGATCCTGGTAGAGAGCACTTTGGTTCAAGAAGCTGCCGAAACCGACCACACTTCCTGACTTTGGGTCTGGAGTGTAGCTGCCCACGTTATAGAGCTCCTTGATACATTTTGGGGTGATGGAGGTCTGGCAGGAGGCATCGACCTGGCGCTTGGTAGGTGTCTCCTTCTTGGTCTTGGTAAATTTGGGCATATTCGCAACGGTCTTTCCGAAATAAGTCGTCGGCGAGATGAGGTCCACGTAGGATGCAACCGAGTCAGGGACGCTGTACTGCATTGTGCGCAGCTTCTGGACACCACTGTTTGAATAGGTCAAAAAGGTAGTGTTGAGTAACTCGTTCGCCGTCTGGACAGTGGCAGAGAACGTCACCCAATGGCCGTCGCTGTGGACTTGGGTGACGCCGGCATTGGTGAGCCATGATTGAACTGCTGAGTCTGCCGCAGCAGTGGGGGCGAACATGGCGTTCACATCATCAACGTCGAGATGCTGTCCATACTCAGCGTTCCCTGGAGTAGACACAGCGAGTAGCTTGGACTCCAATTGATCGAGGTTCTGCTGTGCCAGACCGATTGTAAGGGTCATGGTATCGCTGGCGGCCGGGGCAGCTACTTCAGTCCATCCTGAAGGCACGGCTGCGAGCTGCTCCTGGACGACTGCGAGAGCTGGGGCTGACAGCAATGCTGCCACCAGTGCGGATTTGGAAAACATGGTGAAGCTCTCCGGAATCAATGGAGAAAGATATGAAGCTTGACAGGAGTGAAGAGGGGCAAGAAATATTCCCAAGAGGGGAGAGTTCCTCTACTTATTCTATGAACGCATCATCGGGATGAGGTTACCCTTGAGGTTACCCTTGAGCTTCCCCTTGAGCTTCCCCTTGAGCTTCCCGATTTCGACAAAACGCGGCCAGCTCCAAAAATGGCGCGCGGACCTGCATGTCGCGTCTTTCCCCGCAAGGAAATTAACAAAATACGAACGAGTGGGTGACGATGAGTGGATGAGACTTGAAGAGAGGTTATTAAGACATAAAGCCTGGAGCACCCGGAGGTTAATATTCTTTCAGGCAGGTGAGAGCTCGGCAGAAAGCAGCAGCCCGCTTCGACCCCTGTGCGCGGGGCAAAAGCTTGTCTTAAGCTTTGTCTTTTTAGCGGCTCTGGGCATCAACTGCCCAATCTGTCGTAGCCTGTAATATACTAATCTGCGATCTCCATCTCCACCAGTGACCAGCCGAGCTCATTTGTGCATTTGTGTCCGCCCTCGCCGCCTTCCTTTTTGTTATCCTGATCGGCAAGAGGCAATCATGGTGCGGACGGACCTTCCGTAGCTATCTGAGTATCTCTGATTCTCTAGCTGCGAAGACCGCGATAGGCAAGAGATTGCGCCATCTAGAGTGAGGAATGCTGCTTCGGTAGCTTGGGGCTTGGGTCGTCGCATTCTTCAGATCTCGCCGAAGACGTGGAAAGGCCGGCTAAATTTCCCTCATCTCCAGATCCTGACCAGTGCGAAATGGGACGTGGGGAATGGGACATTTGCTCAAATAATTAGGGACCCAAATATTGTACACATGTGCAACTCCCATGATTCTCTCCCAATAATCTGCAAGGGCGATTCCCATGTCTTGCATTGAAAGAGTGATATTGGCTATCATGTGGTCACAGAGAAGAGGATGCGTCTTGAGAAGATAGAATTCAGGAGTCTCGAAATCGGGATAGTCTTCTGGGTTGACATAAGCTTTGCGCATGTTGCCCGTCAAATCGTTTTGGATGAAATTGACGACCGATTCCAGAATATCGTGAGGTGTTCTTTTCCCTTTCTCCCAAGGGTCGTGATATTCCTCACCGGAAAATTTGATACAATCCCGAACATTTGTGAGGGCACGAACAGCCGTGGTTCGTAAACCCTCGAATCCATGCTCGACGTCACCTCGTAATATGTGATGGATATCAAGGAAAATTTGAGCAGCATAAACTAGCCAAATTGGTGGCTCATTTTCGTCTTCGGCTGATAATATGGCATTCAAAGTTCCATTTGAAAATTTGTCTTCCACGATGTTAACCTCGCGGGCCTTGGCAACTGCTAAGAGCTCTTGCCAGGCCATGAACTCTGCTTCGGATCAGTACTCAAACCTCTTGGGATGCCCTTTTCTATGATAAAAACAATGTCATAGGACTGTAACTTACCTATCAGAAGATATGTATCCTCTTTTGTTCTCTCCGAGAAAGTTAGTCTTTCTCATGGAGTATCGAATTTCAATGCACTGTTCTCAGAGCTTAGAGAGAAACGAGGTTCCCCCACTGTCATAGACTCGAGAAATCCATGGAGGATATCATATGTAGACAGGCAAAGCCATTCGGAGACAGGTATCAGATCGCTTACAACATCGTCATGGGTAGAATCCATTCTGGATGTTGCAACGGTGTCAAATACGGTGTCGTAAAGCCTTATGGCAGTTGCATCAAAACTAGGGTTCATCTTATTAGACATCATCATGAAGTCTTTGAATTCTTCCTCGGCTCGCTCCATGAGGTCGAGAGCTGTGTCTGTGACAATGGAGGCGTTCTAGAAGTGTAAATTGTGGAACAACTTGACACGGTGAATTTTCTACGCACCGTAAGATCAACAGTGCCGTCCCGATACTATTGCCATAGAGAATCCACAAATATTCGAATGTCGTTCAGATCACTGTAGAAACAGTAGATGTCAAATTGCCAATCACTGTCCGAATATTCTGTCTCAAAGCGGGGTTTCCGGGAATTTGATTTGGGCTGCTCTGCTGAAGTAGAGACTGGACCAGTAACAGATGCTTCTGACTCTGACAATGCCTCTTCAACATCCAGACCAGCAAACGAATTGGTAATTTCGACAGTCTCGTCTTCGATCTTTGCATTGGAGGGGGCCTGCGTTGGCTTTTGAGGTTCTGCTTCGCCCACTCAAAGTATCTCGAGGACTTGCTCAAGTACAGATATGAAGTAAGCATGGCTCTTATTACTCTTCTGCTGTTCATCGCCAACTGCCTTTTGGGCAAACCACACAGCACGGAGTTTCCGCTTTGCGATGACCTTTCTGAAGCTCTGCAAAATGCCAAGGGGGACAAGAACAGGCGAATCTCCATCCACAATAGCTTGAGCTAGGGTGATCAGCTCATGTTGTGGGATTTTGGTAATTGGCTCTGCAGCAGGCTTCTTCCGGGACTTCCTTTTTGCCATTGGAGTTTTGTTGGGAAGGCTGTGGAAGGGCTGTCTCCCCGAGCCATGTGACGACTTTTTGAGTCTCGACTTTGTATCTTCTGTACGAGTCCAACACGAAGTCTGGAAGTTCAATCATAGCTGGCGATTTACGGAATCTTTGACGTGTCTTACATAAAAACTAAAGTTTCTCCAGAAAAAGTCAAACAAACAAACGAGGCAAACGTCAAAGGCGCGAGGAGCGATCAAAGGACACAGCACGGCGCCCGTTGACCAAAACAAGAGAAACTTATCAATATTGACAATCTTGGCCAGTAGCATTATTTAAACGTTGGGTGGACAGGGCCTGAGACGCGTCCCAATTACGCATAGCGTGATATCACGTGTACGCGCCATATCCAGCAGGGTTTCTTCTAGGTTCAAGGACGGATTCCAACCTTCTATTTACTGGTTTGAAACCTGTTTTGAAAAGACTTTACTTGGGCAATGTACTTATCTCAACTTTTCTGACACTCTACCGGTGAATACTGCATCAAAATAACTTCATGTTGGAGGGAAGTGGGATGCCATGGTTCTTCCCCTTCATTTTGGGGAAATTTTCATATTCGTGTTAACTCAATTTGTGAAGGTATTAACCGACTCGCACCGCACATCAATATCGGATACTTATATTTGATCAGTCGTCCTCAAGCCCCAATGCCTGTCTCCTGGTCGGCGCATCAGGGTTAAAGATTGGCTTCTCCGCCAACGACGTCACACGAGTTCCATGTCTGGGCTCCGAGCCTTCATAATCCCACGAAGCGTTATGCATAGTAATTCTGTTATCCCACAGAGCCGAAGTCTTCGGCGTCCATTTGAAGCGGACTTGGATGTCGACATTACTCTCATACACGTGGTAGAGATAGTTTAAAATCACGTCGCTCTCCGCCTTGTCCAGGCCGACAATTTGCTTCGTCATGGCTCTATTGACGAAGAGACTTTTCCACCCTGTTGCCGGATGCACTCTGACAATAGGATGAACTCGCTCGACGTGTTTTGGGCCTGCGTTTGGGTCGTTTCGGTCGAGATATGTGTGAGCGCTGAAATAGATGGCTTCCTTCCCATCGATGATCTTTCTGAAGTCTGGACTCAATTTGGAGTATGCAGCATACCCGCTAGACTTGGATTCAGCATTACTTCTTCAAGAAGCCTTGGAGTTTGGGCCGAGTATATACGTGGCCAGAATTGTTTACTGCGAGAAGACATACCTGGACCATAAAGTGTCACCTCCGATTGAAGGTATCGTATCATTATGCAAGTGTGTTATGCCTGCGGGGTGCTTTTCATGCACGAGATCCGTGTGCCATCTCGCTGCGCCTCCTGGCTTTCTAAAGGACGTTGCTCTCTCGGTTTTCCACAAATCTGGCCAAATGATTGTCACGCCCGGAACTCCTGGGACGTGAGGAACTTGAGGCTGGGGGAGTTAGTTCCTGCAATGTTTTCCTGAGGGAGTCTACACTTACATGGATCTCGACTTCTCCAAAATGCTCGCCCAACTTCTTCTGTTCCTGGGGAGTGATTTCTTGATCTCTGAAAAATACCACCGACCTCTCTGCAATAAGTAGAGCCAACTCGTCTCGTTGTTGATCAGTGAGATCCTTCAGCTGGAGCCCGACGATTTCCGTTCCGATGTGGGCAGTTAAGTGGATGACCTCTTTGGCGGCTGAAAGTAGGGCCGTCTTTGACTTGTCCGCTCGGGCGCCGGCATCAATGTGCTCGCGGTCCACGTTTCTGATATTGAACGCATCGTCAAGATACAGCGGCTTTGCTGGACGTTCCGGATAACCGTTGCTGAGATCGATGCCAGCCTTTTCGAGGCGAGCGCGAGCAGCAGCGGGAAGGGGCACATTATCCTTCTTTTGAATCCTATTGTGGAAGATCTCGCAGTTAGTTCGCTTCTTTGAGTATGAGTAAAAGCCAACCGGGCGTAGACAGGGGCACAGTTGTCAAATCAGCTCTTGAGTTGTTCCTGGAACTTACACGACATCTTTGATTCTGAGGTCAATCGGCAGAGGAGGGTCAATTGCTGAAGGAGCCATGTCTTTTTACTGCCTAAGGAATAGATTGAAGTTGTAATTCGTGTTTTCTTTACCTCAAGTTTCTGGAGTTGATGCCTATTTTGATCTCAGGGACATCCGTTTCTTTATTTATGCAGATGCGATAATATGTTGCAATAAGGGAGGCCATGTTGTCTGATTTCTAATACACACGTACTGATTGTGAAGCAGACAACGCGGGGTAACTCAACGGTCCCCCTTATTGGCGTGTGAGCTTTGGAACAAGATGTGGGGTTGAGAGCTCAGCCGAGCTTTGACCAATGAGATGCGCTCAAGCGAATGAGGTGCTTCATACATTTTTGACGACAGCAGCAACGATAACGAATCAACAAATTCCGATGCAACGTTAGGAGAGAACTGCGGGCGATTGGAGATCTTGAGACTTTCTGTGAATTATATTGGGATGTAGCCGCGTGCTCCGGCGCGATCTTATCTTTGACCCCTTCGATTGGACTCGCTCCCATTTGTTCCACCATCAAGTGGCATCATGAATCCATTGTAGCACAACATACGTGCAGCTACTTCTTCGCATGTTGCCTGACCTTCATCACCGGGTCGCGGTCGCGGGGCCTCCTCGAAGCAGCAGAGAAGACTCTCGTCCGAAGGGTTTGGACCCACTGACGGAGCACGCCTTCACTCGCCGGGAGCAGCTCATAGACGAAGTTTGTGAAAGTGGGTAGTAGTATGTTTTTGGAACAAGTGCTAGATCCGCTGTTTTTAATTCCGAATGCTTAAGTACTCGAGGGAGCTTGTTGGCATGGTTTTCCGCAAGTGCAAACCGATCGCTCCTAGACAAGATGGTGGACGACAAGTCAGCTGGCTATGGAACTGTTAAGCTGGCCCCGTTGGCGTCGGACTCCGAATCGAACAACTCGGGCCCGGTCATCAAGAAGAAGGCACCATGGTGGTCATACATCTGGGTATTATTGACACTCAGACCTAGCCGTGGGAGTTGGAACTAACAGAGTCATAGGATTACGACCCAAATAGGACAAAGGTAGAACGGAAGTTCATCCAGAAGCTCGATGTATCGCTGTTGACAATTCTTTCCCTCGGATATTTCATAAAGAACCTGGACCAGACCAATATTTCTAATGCCTATGTATCGGGGATGAAAGAGGATCTAAAGATGAATGCCAATCAACTGAATCTGATCGACGTAGCATGGACTACCGGATATGTTGTCGGCCAGCTACCATCCCAAGTCATTCTTACAAAAGTTCGGCCCAGCGTCTGGATTCCCTCATGTGAGCTAGTATGGACAATACTCACCTTCTGCCTGGCGGCAGCTTCAACATCAAACCAAGTGATTGCTATTCGCTTTCTTGTTGGTCTTGTCGAATCGATATTCTACCCCGCTGCGCACTTCCTGATTGGTTCTTGGTACAAGCCATCCGAGCTTGGGAAACGCGCCGGCATTTTCCACGCATCATCGGCTGCCGCTGCTATGTTCTCGGGGTACTTGCAAGCCGCAGTATATACGGGGTTAAATGGAACACTTGGGAAAGCTGGATGGCAGTGGTTGTTCGTTATGGATGGCGTGATCAGTGCCCCAATTTGTCTCGCTGGGTTTTTCCTGATCCCTGATCTCCCGGAGAACACCAGAGCTTTTTACATCAATGAAGACGATGCTACCTTAGCTAGAAAAAGGATGGATGATGTCGGGCGGGCACCTCGAAAGAAGCTCGGCTGGTCGATTCTTAAGCGTGTTTTCACCAGATGGCACGTTTGGGCGTTGACGATTCTCTATATTATTTTCATCAACGTTGGACCTTCTTCTAGCATCAACCCGCTGTCACTTTGGTTGAAGGCAAACAAATGGCCTGTTACTCAAATTGTATGTTCCCTTCACTTTCCCATCCTATAGCAATTACTAACCTCGTTAGAACATAATTCCCACTGGGCAAAGTGCAGTCCAGCTTGTTACCACTGTTGGTTTCGCTATCTTGAGCGATTATCTCCAGAATCGCCCTTTGGTTATGTCAATATCAACGGTAAGTTCTGCCTCCTCTATAAGTCTCTGATCTTTTGATCGACTAATATTTTTAGTTTCTTGGATTGTTCAATAGTCTCTGTCTGGCAATCTGGAATATCCCGGTCGGCCTAAAATGGTTCTCTTACTTTATCTCCAGGGCTGCTGTTCCATATGGACCTCTGTCCATGTCATGGGCGAACGAAATCTGCGGGAACGACGCGGAGGAGCGAGCCCTTGTACTTGGGATTATGAACGCGGCTGGGTACGCCTTCAATGCGTGGCTTCCTCTCTTGACATACCCCGCGACAGATGCTCCTAGATTCCGCAAGGGGTTCATTTTCTCCACGTGTGCATTCGTGGCGCAATTCATAATTACTGGAGTCGTTTGGTGGCTTCAGAGGTGGGAGAATCGGAGGAAGAAGGAAAAGGGACGGGAGAGTGAGCTGGGTGCTGTCCCTGGGAGTGCGGTTGAGCTTTGACAACGTCTTTGCTCTTGGAATATTGCAATAGAGATATTCGATTTTAGAAGGGCGTGGAGCACTTGATATCAAAATATATAACTTTATTGGGCCCCTAACAAGCCTCAGAAGATCCATATTCTTTCTCAAAATTAACTCCACGTATAAGCCAGAAACCAAATGTTTCACGTCTTATGAGACATTCAGAAAATAGTGATAATAGCCCGACTGCTATTCATAAAGAGAGTTTGCAGTCGGATTAAGATTCATTTATCTTCCAGAAAGCTTGCTTTGAGACTGAGCGAATAACGCGCACAGCCCCTCATCGCTGCCCCTCAATTTCCGCCCCCACCCTGATGGACGCCCGCACCGTTGACGATAGAAGAACATCGATGGACTTGAACAAGACACGAAATCTAGAATCTGGGCAGCTGAATACGAGATCTGCAGCTGTTCTGCATTAGCGGTCGCAGGACGACAAGTTCATGCAATAGTAGCAAGGATAAGGGGATCTGTCGGCGACCTGTGGAGAGAGCTGGCCACCACCCAGTATTTCAACGCTCGTATTCCATTATAACCTAAGATGTGGTAAAGCAATACTATTGGCTGAGAATGGGACTCAGTCGATAATAGAAAAGGTGAGAGGCTGTGTCAGCAAAGCGCGCTAGATCAGCAGACAGAGTATGAAATTCTGTGCTTCCGAATATCAACTGCTACAGTTCAACTCTAGCATACATCCAGCAGAGATGGCGGGAACATGCTATTCCTTGACCGAGATGGGGAGGTTGAATCTGGCTGTTGTACATGCAACCACAGCACCGGAGGTGCGGTTATTCGGTCACGGTCGTTGGCGTAGTACCCCCTGTCCATATAAACCTGCCTCCCTAAATCTCATTGCTTTGGCTGTCAACCAAACGCCACTACCACACCATTTCTTTGAACTTTCTCGCTATCTATGGCTGCTGCACTGCAAGGTAAGCTTACTATACCCCCCTTCTTTCAAAATGGTAAGAAACACCCCCGCCGTAATTTCAGCTGCGCCGCTGAGCTGCTAAGCCGTTCAGCTCACGAAATGTTCGTGATGATAGCGATGTCACCATGCATCAGAAATAGAGGAGCAAAACCCTGACGATTTGACTGTATTTGACGTCTCCGGAAGCTTGAGAATATTAAGACAACAGAGAGTGTCGTCGTTCTGACAATAGGGAAATACAGTAGCAAACTTCCGTTGTTTGCCTGCAGCAAGATTACCAGTGCTTATCGCAAACGCCGAGACGCAAGACGACAAAGCCATGCACAAAATATCCCTTGATTGCTGTTTCGATGCCAGACAGTAAATCGAGGTGGCGTTCGCACAGTAATACGTGTGCGTGTATATATGCTTCCTACCTCCCCGCCCTCAAGAACCAGAGATGTCCCAACCACCTCGATGCATCAGAACAAAGAACGGAAGCGGCTACAGAAGCCATTTCCAGCGCGAGGCTCCTCCGAATTATTTTCCCGCAACACGACTTTTGATGTTGCTCGCGCCCAATCCTGCTTGCTACTCCAGCAGGGGGCCTATGACGATGGGCTGACCCACCAAGGTTTCGAGAGGACCGAGAACCGCGTTGAAGTTGAATGTCTACCCAAGATCGCCTCAGAGAATTTTCATCCAAATATTTCACTCGACTCGCTCAGTCATTACTCCACGGACGAAATGGATGATGAGCCCATCCGACGAAGAAGATGCAAAACGCCAGTATTGTTTGTTGGCCAGCTCGAAAACTCCAGACCCCTGGAAATCGACCCCGCGGAATGCCTGGCCGGCCAGTACCGCGCCGAATTAGCACCTCGAGCTTTCACACCAGCTAATGAGCCTCAGCTGGCTAAATCTCCTCTAAGAAGACTCCGAAAAATCAAATGCCAGGTCAGTCTGCGGGACATTATCAAGGAGCATGCAAAAACGGCCTCAATCTCTGATTGCGAGACGCTCTGTGGATCTGAGTCGCCAGCCACCTCTACTTCAACAATCTCGCCAACAAAAAGCTATTTTGAGGTCGACGAGCTCAAGTTGGTGGATAAGCCGCCAAGGCGCATCTTTACACCTGATTTACAGGCTTTGGACGCAGCCCCCGGTCAACAAAACATCATCGCACTTCAGATGTGTAAAAATCTCCTGACCAACGCGCTCTTCCAGGACCACCCAAAGGAGAATGGAGACGAAGGGTCCGGGCTCCAGATTTTGCTCATGATCGAAGCTTACGAGGCTATTCAGCAACAAGTGCGACGAGAGCGTTGCCAATCCAATGCTGCAGGCCAGCTCGGCGACATCCAGGCGCAAGCAATCGATGGCATCTTGGACCACTGGCTTGATGCGCTTTACGCGATGTATGATCGTTCGCAGGAGCAGAGTAGTTGTGGGAAAATCGAAGTGTCTAGAGAAATCGCAGAGGAAGCATGGCTAGGTCGACGCTCTGAAGACTCGCAGGCCACTTGCATTACTGGTGGCTGGGCGTGAGGTATACGAGGTATTCGAGACTGGAGGTGGTGTGGTGAGCATGCGACCAACAGATGATCTTATTGGCGAGCCGGTGGAAAAGGAGGGCTGGGTGCAGGAAGCACGCTCTGTGGCGTTCGAGGTATTTGGGAGGCCCCACTTACTGGAAGGGGGTGATGTCACATGACGGAGCAAGGATTTTTTACTGGGGTTGGAAGTCCCCATTTTGTGAAAACTTTGGCGTTGTGGATTGTTTTCTTTGGCATAGAGGTGATTTGGGATACCATCTTAGTAACGACAATTACTTAATAGTAATTATGACATAATATCTACTTAGCCTTCTGCAGTGACTTCCGACAACCTGGGCAAAGAAAATGCTAGCAAGGCAATGTATTTGATCACGGTTCTAAGGAAATTGAAAGTACCTAAGTTCTAATCTCTGACGAGTCTACTTTCAACCTCCTTTCCTAATATTGAGGAATTGGTGAGACTTCTACCGAGCTGCAGTCTATCTAAACTCACGATCAGAAGTGCTTGGTTGGACATCGCGGTTCCATCTTGATAATGGAACAAAAAAGGACGAAACCTCTCCAAACCGTCGGCTTGTGTGAACTCCACAAAAAAAAGGTCATTATATACACATTGCGCAACTGGGAAGCCAGGTACCTGATGCAAATAACAGAGGCAACAGACACATCTGTCCGAGATATCGAAATACTCTTGAAAGAACAACAACCTCTCGAATCTCTCTTTGGTGCGCGCAACAAGACCTTAGTATTCCTACTCAGTATTTATGATAGCGATCGATTCGTCAAAAACGCTGATTTGAACAGGGTAACTCCAAAGCAAGGAAAGCATCGACTTCGACACTGTAGTTGGACGTGACCCTCCATTTATGGCTCAAGGCCGAGAATGCGGAACTCGAGCTACAACTGACAGGGAAACGGGAAGTTCTTTCAAAAGCTTCATTGATTTGAACGAGTAAGTGCGTAGCTGGAGATCGCGAAAGAGTGCGGGGTAAAGAGAGAGAGGAAAGCAAACAAGTAAGGGGTTGGCATTTGGCTTCTCTCATTCCTAAAGACACGTAACGGAGATAAAGAATCCAAACAATACATCGATAGGGACATTCAAATAATGTAAAGAAATCTCGCGTTTTCAATCACGATTTGGTGATCTCATCGTATATCGGTCGTAACTTCTAAGTTTAGCGGATAGACTTTAGCTTCACGCTTCTCATGAAAGTGGCTGCAATGGAAGCCGCCAATTGACCAAACTAGTTACTTTACGGGCCTCGGCACACACTATTTCAATAACCCAACCTTATCTGGAATGGTGAAGGGGTATAATTGGTGATTGCCGGCGGGATCCTCAAGTCCCGGAGCCAACGTTCCAGTGGGGATCGAGGTGTTTAACGTGCTCGAGAAAGAAGAACGGCAAGCATTGTCCTTTCTAAGGCTGAAATAATTCCAATCAGAATCGATTTGCTTCAATGTCTGACTGAATTTAAAGCGTTCGAACTGCTGTAGGTACACATGACATAACGAAAGGAAGCAGGCCAGTTAATGATTGCGATAATGAAATGAACACTTGCGATTCGGATGGCGTTGATTTAAGTTTAAGCCTCAGATAGGGACAGCCTAGGTAGGGTCAGATCTCCATCGAGACGCCCGTAGTGGATCTCCTCGGACGAATTCCATCACTATAATCGCGCCGCGGAGTAACACCAAACCATGACCTGTGGGGTATCACAGATATATCAAGTCTGTACCTGGATTCACAACTTCTGAACATGACTTCATCGAGTTGATTGCTCCAGCTGTTCCACTTCGAAGTCGAGACAAAAACAACAGCAGCTCAATACCCCAACGGCCCTCATATTGAAGATGGAACAAAACGTCACTGACGATCATGGAGAACAAGTCTCAGAAAAGACAGAAGTTGACAGCGAAAGTGGTCGAAATGACTCAAGTACCCATGTTTTGAAAGCGAAAGAAAAGGGCCACCCACGAATGTCCACGGTCCATGAAGTTGCTTTCATCATCACCATCTGCACAGCACAGATTATGGCGCTGGCAGGCGTGGGACAGGGGCTCTGTAGGTAGAGTGACATTGCGTTTTGACTTCGCTGACGATTCCAAACAGCACCGTTATACATAGTTGGAGACACTTTCGGGGTAACAAACGATGGCCAGCTTTCCTGGTACATCGCAGCATACAGCCTGACGGTGGGAACTTTCATCTTACCTTCTGGTCGACTGGGAGACATGTATGGCCACAAGAAAATATTCCTTATAGGTTCAATCTGGTTCGGTATCTGGAGTTTACTTGCCGGATTCTCGGTATACTCGGGCACAATTCTTTTCAGCATATGCAGAGGATTCCAAGGCATCGGCCCAGCTCTCATGGTCCCAAACGCACTCGCAATTGCCGGTCGCTCTTTCGAGGGACAAAAGAAGAATGTTGTATTCTCATTGTTTGGGGCCTGCGCCCCAGGTATGTTCTCCAAGTAACCTCCATAAATTTGCCAGACCTGACAAAATACAGGTGGAGCTGTGCTAGGGGCTGTCTTTGCGGCGATATTTTCGGAATTCGTCTGGTGGCCGTGGACTTATTGGGTCCAAGGAATACTTCTGTTCGCATATGCTACGTCAAGTTCCCTTGTTTTGCCAAGTGATGAACTAGTTTTTGCAGCAGAGGGTTCGAAGCCAACCTTTGATTTCGCGGGTACAATAACTGGGGTCACCGGACTTGTGCTTTTCAACTTTGCATGGAACCAGGCTGGTGTAGTCGGCTGGACGGTTCCATACACTTATATCCTCCTGATTGTGGGAATTTTATTCTTCGCCAGCTTCGTTTATATCGAGAGGAATGTCGCTCAGCATCCGCTTGTGCCTATCAAGAGTCTTTCCAAGGAAGCTCTTTATGCACTCTCAATCATAGCCTGCGGTTGGGCTTCGTTCGGAATCTGGTTGTACTACCTCTGGCAACTCTTTCTGCGCCTGAGACACCACAGCCCATTATCTGCCGCTGCTCAGCAAGTACCAGTAGCCATCAGCGGCCTTTGCGCATCTCTCGCAGTCGGTTTCTTTGTGGCCAGGACGAAAGTAGCGTATATCATGGTAGCAGCGATGGCATGCTTCCTCACCGGGCAGATCATTCTCGCCACAACTCCGGTCTCGCAAACGTATTGGGCCCAAACCTTTGTAACACAGTTGATAATGCCTTGGGGTATGGACATGAGCTTTCCGTGTGGAACCATCATCCTCAGCAATGGAATGCCACGAGAACACCAGGGAATCGCAGCGAGCTTGAGTAAGTCCAGTCATGTTCCTGTTCTGAGTTCTGCTACTTGACAGGAATTTCCGTAGTCATAAGATATTGTGCTAACGTCGGCCCGCCTGCAGTCAACACAGTTGTGAATTATTCCATCTCCATCAGCCTGGGTATTGCTGGGACGATCATCCGACAGACGGATAAGGAGGGCATGGACGTGCTTGGGTCATATCGAAACGCGTGGTATTTCGCGATAGGATTGAATGGTATTGGAATGGCGATCGCAGTTTATTTCGTTTGGGTTTCTGTTTATAAAGGTAGGAGCCTCATCTAAGAGTCCTTGCCCGCTTCCGCAATATTAGTACATTGCAGTCTTAAGCTTCGACGGTGAATCGAATAGTACGTGCAACAACACACACGCTTCGCCTGCGACCAAAACCAGCCACCTCTTGATACTGGATAATTTCGAATCACTATCTCAACCGCCGCCCATCAGCCAACTGCCACTGAACCTTCGACGGCCAACCAACCTCCTCTTGCAAGTAAATTGATTGAGATATTCCTCTGCAAGCCTCCAGCTCTCGGATTCTGGCGGCAAGACGCCTTCGTGATCGATCTTTCTGCAACTGCTGTCGAAGTCGTGGACTATCATCAATCGTTACCGAGTAGTTTCCAATGCGTTGTTGCTTGGAGATCTCTAGGTACTCAAAGCTTGCCGCGTCATGGGTCTCAAGCTTCATGGTCAGCCTCGCTCCACTGACGCGGAGCAGAGTTAAGCTCTTCAAGACGCAAGTTCTGCGTTACAAAGTCACCAGCCTCCAAGCTTCATGTACATCAAAGCTGTTCAGAGCCATTTCTGTCGAGTGCCAGACCGTTTTGCACGGTTCTAAAACCGTTGAAGCCGAGCCGAACAGAATGCCTCCGATATGGGGGAGCGCGGTGATGAACATGTAGAATCCAGCCTGATTGTCTTTTACATGTTTCATTTAAAGTTGTTGATTCTACGAGTTGGTACGTTTATCGCAAGGTCTCTGTTTTGGCAAAGTTCACAATTTTCGAATATGAGCGTGGGAAAGTGAAGGAAAGAGGAGGGATCATTACTGACAAATACGCCAAGTAACAAGCCGTGGCAAAACGTGAGAGCCTTTCATAGCAGGACTACCTCAATACGTCATTGATCTCAAATCGTATGGAACACCGGTAAATATATTTTTATTTGTGTACCTGACGCGTTGAAGTCAACTTGCTTTAGACTTGCAAATCACAAAAATTGGGCAAAAAACTCGCGCACAATCCGGTAACCGCGCAAATACTCCTCAAACTTGTGCAGGTCCTCAAAATCAGCCCTATTTTACATTAGCTTTGTGTTTATTATGCTTTTCGACTGGCTCCATTTGCACATCGTATATGCTTAATGGCGGGAAAAATTACCGTGAAGTCATCCAGCCGTGCACGGAGGTCGAGAAAGTTTCGCTGAAGCTAGATGTTGAAACCATTTTCAAGTCTTGAATCCAGGGATCGACCTCCTAGAATTTGCCACAGAAAGTCAGTAAAGTTACACACCATGAATTACTGCTTTCCTAACAGAGCACACCGCAACTCACCTCAGGAACTTCATCGAGGCTAGGCAGGACGACCATTGGAATAGTAACCTGTGAGGCATCTGCCCTCTCCAGTAGAGAAGGATGGCACTGCCCTGCAGCTTTAAACAAGCTTCCCTCCTGGCTCACCAGTGCCGCAATCTTGCCTCCCCAACAGAACCCAACGATTGCCCATTCCGAAATATGAGGATGAGCTTTCTTGATTTCCTCCATCAGCGGCGCAATTCGCGGCACCGTTCCAGAAGGAGCGGCGGGTCCATTCATGAAAGCATTTGTCTGGGCGATTTCCTGCGGGGTCTTTGGCGGATAGTGAGACACATCTGCTGCGTTTTCTCCGAACCAGTCCGGCATGAACACTTTGTACTCTCCTCCTTTATCTGGCGTCTCGTGGTAGCCCGAGGCAAGGATATCTGCTCCGCGTACAGTCTGAACAAATATACCAAATACGTCGTAGATCATGAAGATACCGCGCTTGGAGGTTGGAGATCCCGTTTCGTCTTGAGTGCGTCAGTTGTATGCAAGCCAAGCTAGGCACTTGACAGAATTCTTCAGTAAAGACAGAGTAGCTTACAGGTTTTCAACCCGTCATACTCGACGTATTTACCAGTAGGGTTATAGTTATAGCCCCCACGAAAAGTGATGGGAGGTCGAGCACAACAGGCCTTGCTGTGAGAAATATCCATCTTGAAGAGTTAAGAACGTTGGGGGATATCGTTCACAGTGAGAAGCAAACTGATGATGGGAACACTTGAGTTATATGAACCATCTTCACGGATGCTGGACACCATCGGGATTCAAACTTCCCCGCATGTCATTCCAGACCCCGAACACAGAACTCGTAACACTCCAAGCAACATGTTTATTGGGTTCCCATTCCGTACGACGCTTATCATTGGAGAATCGCAAGCCTTCTCCTCTGTCCGATACGTGTAGGTAGTGAGTAAGCCACCTGCATAAGGCTGATTACTGAGTGCTGACGCGGGTGCGGGTGCAAGTGCGGGAATGCTGTGCGTGTGCATAGCCTATAGTTTAGTTCCCCGCCTCCTCGTGGAAGCGAGCTTTCCATTTTCAGTAATTCTTGCTTCATCTGGGAGTCTTGGCGTTTAAAATATGGAATGTCTGGGGATGCCACTTCAGCTGTTCGGACCCGAGTGGTTTTCAGTAATCACTTAAATGCCAACGGACTTGGGCACCACAGTCAGTGAAGTAATGAGACGTTTTGAATTCCTTCTCCCTTGTCTGATACCGTACGGAATTGTAGAGTTTTCTTCTTCTTCTTCTTCTTCGGCGGAACGACCCAATTCATTTCAAGTTGATAATTATAGTTGCAGCCAGAGTGATCTGCCCCTGACGGTGCTGCTTTGCCTCGATTTGGATTCGGCACGCTGGCCACAACACTTGTGTTAACCCACCAACCGCAGAAATCTCTGAAACTATGGTGGCGAAAATCTCAGACTGGGCGTCTTGTGAAGCAGAGGCTTCAAGGTCGTTAGCCGCCATCCACCCCTAAACTCACGCCGAACCCATCTGTTGACAAACCTTGCCGTCGCGACGTCCCGTCCAATTCGCCCTCTCTTCCTAAAAAGCTTCTTCTTTCCCACCTACGACGAAGGCTTTTTGCCCAACCACCCCTCAGAACTAATTCATGCAGGTAAGTATGTGAAGGGTGTCCCGGTCATCTC
The DNA here is from genome assembly GCA_007825345.1 of Lachnellula suecica. Classification (NCBI taxonomy): domain Eukaryota; kingdom Fungi; phylum Ascomycota; class Leotiomycetes; order Helotiales; family Lachnaceae; genus Lachnellula; species Lachnellula suecica. The sequence goes on along the minus strand of QGMK01000061.1, from coordinate 12,185 downwards.
GTCTTGGACAACTAATGATGGCGCCAAGCATGGCTCCTACAATTTTGACTAATGGAGATGTGCTTGTCAGCTTCGGCCTGTCTTTTTTCCCTTCCTCGAATAAGCCAAAGGCGTTACTGGCTTCTTCGAAGCCACCAAGACGAAGCTGCTGAAGCTCTATTCCTTCGCGGACTTTAGGCACATGCTGCGCCCTGGATATGATGGACCAATTGCAACTTCGCAGTATTCTCGCGCTGCAAAACAGAGTAGAGGTCCTTGGTTTCGTGCCCAGTACTAAGTTTTGCATGCCAGTACGTCCAGAAGGGCGACATGAGACTTTCAAGTGTTTGGCTTCATGACCCTCTTGCGGCGAAGTATACGCCCGCATTTGAGGTGACGGAAAGGAGAATATGGGCGGGATGCGGATCTGAGCGATATCCCCTACTTGTCGAAGCACCCAGTGGTGATGGACGCCTTAGAACTGCAATTGAAGTCTAGCAGAACAGTTAGCAGAACTATTATTAGATTTGCGAGCAAGGCCACTCCCCAAGGCAGCGAAACTGGCGTTGAGGAGGAGATACTGCGTTCGAAGGTGTCGAAGAGAAGCTGATGGCCAAGTTTTCAAGAGATTAATTTTGGATCTATTCGATGGGCCGTTTGTATAAGGCCAGTGTCGATATGGGAGAGCGATGTCCTGGAGGCTGAGTAGGTTTTGGGGGAAGCTGTGCGAGAAGCTGTTCGAGAAGCTGTTCGAGAGGTGCGATTTCATCAATGGTGACAAGGTCAGGGACGAAATATGCGTATGAATTACTGCCAAGGGCATTCCCTCCAGCATCTGACCGTTTTCATGTCCCATTCTGTTCCCTGCGGCCATTTTGGAGTTCATGATCCTTCGTTCAGCCCGGTTTGAGGCCCTGGGTGCTTTTGGTCGTGGTTGATTGCCAAGCCTCGAAGAGTCGTTCCGAAGGCGATTTGTACAACTTTCATTTATACCTCACTTTTTGATACCATTTCCAAGCTGTATTGTACGGTTCTTCAATTGCCAAAAAGCTCTGGAACGCTAGGAGTCTCAATAAGCGTGACCGGTAGGCCCACAATGCCTGTCACTCGCCAAGCATATATGTGGCTCAGCACTGTATTCTTTCTTTACGGCGGGCGTCATATGATAGGCTCGCCCGCCTAGTGGTGGTCTATTAATATCTGAGCTTGCTTCCTTCCACCCCCATGATATGCTTGACATAAAAATGACCTATCCGAATAGCATCATTTTGCCCGGTAAATTTCCATGAGTTTAGTAATTTTTCTGTGGTACTATCGAGGTAATCTTTCAAATATTATCGAGCTTTTGTCCCTTCCACAAAAGCCTTCATTTTGTCGTTGCAACCAAGGCCAAATAGCTGCACACTCTGTGGCCCGATACGGGGCAAATGGATTCATTGGCTGATGCTGCCTACACAAACGTGCACGGCCCCGGAGGATGATGTGTTTCAGTAGCCTAGATTAGGGGAATCTCGAGCAACCTAGAATTCTACCTGAATGAGCTTCAGTTTTTCGTCAATTCGATTTCTCGAAGTAAGGTATCCTAGAGCGGTTTTCCCTTTGTTCTTGGCTAATCATCTAAAAGTCCACTTACTTCGTCCTAAGCGAAATCATTCCGCCAACAAATCCCACGGCCCGGGGTTGACAACGGCTGCGGACGCCCCAAAACAAACCCCTTGTTAGTAGCATTCCTTGACGATACCATTTTGCCTGGGACCAATAAGTGCATGGTAAGTTGCCAGCGCCTATTTTAGTCTCAAAAGCTCTTCCCCCGTGAAGTTCTGGAGGATGAACAGGCTTAGCCGATCCTCGCCGCAATCCCGCCCTATGGGTCTTCAAAATTACACTTTTCAAGCTTATTTGAGCCCCGCGACAAACTCTGCGTAGGGCCAATCAACTGGGTAACTGTAGCCGAAGAGGATTCCAGGAGACTGGCACGTTATTCAGCCTCCACCCCCTTGCACTCTCGACCATGTTGCTACCAGTAAGCACACAACAATCGTAAAATCTCACGATGAGGCTATGTTGGAAGGTTTTTTAGTATTAGCAAAGGAATTGAAGGACTAAGGACAAGTGGGGGGACTACTCCTTCAGAAATGCTTTCCTACTTAAGACTGCTAACGATCCAATGTAGGTGAGTAGCATCTACATCTCATTTTACAATCATTTCTTTCCGTTGTCAATAACTAAGATGCCTTCCATCAAAGCATTACTCCATGCTTCCTTCGCTGCTGGCGCCATTGCCCAATCATCTTCAAGTGGGAACCTTCAGGCGACTCTTAGCCGTCTGACAGCCACGAATTTGCCTTCTTCTTCGTCCCCGAAGGCTTCTTCTGTATCTTCGTTGCGACCGACCACTACATCCACAGGATCTCAGCGGCCCACTGGGTGCGCAGTAATTGCTCTGGCACAAGAAGCTGCCTTTGTCAAAAATGCAAGCATTGGTACGTCTAGAATGACTCTCGAATACGAGGTAAAATACTAAGCTGTTGTAGCACTTGTAGATCTTCCTAGATTCGCTCCCAGTCTTGCATATCAATGCCTGCAATCGGTTCCTCTGAATAAGAATGCTGCCGTGGCATTCATAAATTGGCTGAAGCCCTATCTTCAATTTCAGACGACGCTAGGATGGCTCAAAAGCCCTCCTCCTTCATACCAACAACCAGGTGTGGACCTGATAGGAGGTCTTGATACTATCTCAGCTATGGTATCCAACAATCGATATAAGAACGAGTACGACTTTGAGCAAGCGGTCACACAACTCATGCAGCAGGCTCACGAAGGACACTTGGCTGTGAATATGCCTGCGTATCAGGCTTTTGCTTACATTGCTCCGTGGGAGTTCACCTCATACTCTTCGGACGGCACTCAATTGCCCCACATCTATGTTGAGAGTATGTTATAACCCCTGACAACCAATAGCTAGGCTGACCAATATTTTCAGGCGACCGTGTGCAAGCAGCAACTAACCATAATCTCACATGGACACCATCATCAGTCACGCTCGTCAACGGCCAAAACTCTGTGGACTATTTTGCTACTTGGGCTAAAGCTTCTGCTACAGGTGGTATCGAGCCACACGCAGATTACAACTCTTTATTCGTCAATATTGCCAGAGCATATGGAGGTGGCGACCGCACCGCCTTCTCGCTCACCCTGACCTATCCTTCAGCTGATAACATGACGATTACATTCGCTAATGGAAGTTCTGCCACTGGATCATGGGGAACACGAAGTCTTCAAGGACTTGCCAATGTCAGGAGCGGACAAGACTTTTATAATGCTATTGTCGCACCGCTGGCCGATAAGATTACCACCGTTGCCAGCACAATTTCGAACACCACAACCACAACCATCAAGGCGACAATCAAAACTCTACCCCGACTTTCCGCACCATATCCAGCGCCTGCTTTAGTTCAAAATGGTCTTGGAAATGGCGGATTCGCCTCAGGTTATTTCCTCAACAAGTCTGCTACCGCCGTTCTCAGTCTTCCAAGTTTCGAAATGAGTGCCCCCTTCACCCTCAGCTTTCAGCAATTTGTGACAGATTTCCTCAAGAAATCAAAAGCTGCAGGAATGAAGAAGCTGGTCATCGATCTTCAGGGCAACGGCGGTGGAACTGTTGAACTCGGCTTCGATCTCTTCAAACAGGTAAGTGTGCCATCCGGGGAAGAAAGCCCAGTACTAATTTGCACAGCTATTTCCGTCAATCAATCCATTCGCCGGGAACAATTGGCGGGCCAGCACCACCTTGAATGCTGTGGGTAACACTATTGGGCAAAGCGATGACAGTACGTCAAGCTACTTTGGCTACCAGCAATACGTCGACGCCGACGGCAAGACTCTCCAGAGCTGGGCCGCTCTCTACGGTCCTCACCAGTCCGGTGGTGATTCTTTCACCAATACTGTAAGATATTACGAAAAGTTTTTAAATACTGAGGGACGCGGCTAACTTATTCAGTTCCGGTATAATTATACATCAATCAGCTTGTCCGACGAAAAATTTGGCGAAGGTTTTGTAATCTCTGGCTACGGCAACAACACCGACATCGCTCCAACCTACTTTCAGGCCAAAGACATTCTTCTACTGACGGATGGATATTGCGCCTCCACATGTGCTATTTTCAGCGAACAAATGAAGACTGAAGCCGGCGTAAAGTCTGTGGTCGTTGGCGGTCTCCCAGCGAACGGCCCTATGCAGGCTGTGGCAGGGACGAAAGGATCTCAGGTCCTATCTATCGGAACTCCAATCTCGAATACTGGCGGCACTGGCGGCGATGGGCTTTACGGTTCCATAGAGGGGACACTTCTCTTGAACAGCACGCTTTCTACGAATACTCAGGCCTTTCCCGATGCGCTCTCTCTGCTCAGCAATTCGCCTTTGAGAATGAACCCCGACAAGACCTCGTTCAACTTCCGTAACCAGATCCGAAAGAGCGCTCCTGGAGTTCCGCTGCAGTTTGTTTATGAGGCTGCTGATTGCCGAATCTTCTATACTGCTGAGAATTTGAAGAACTATGAGGTGTTATGGCAGAACGCTGCTGACGCACTGTGGAGTAACAGCACGCGGTGTGTTGCGGGTTCAACCGGACATCCATCTAGTGGTAATATTACAAGCATTGCCAGCCCGTCAAATGGCACTGTCGGTGGTAGTGGAAGTAGCGGAAGCAGTGGAAGTGGTGCCAACCCCACCGCCAAACCAACCACTTCTGGAGGTGTGACTGTCAGCTGGAGCATGGGGAATGCCGTGCTTGCTCTCGGGATGACTTTTGCAGGCTTAATTTTCTGATAGTAATTTGTTCTTAGTGAGAACGGAGAGACATTGGAGAGGCTCTTTTTCCTTTTGGAGTCTGGTCTGTATTGCATATTTTTGGTGGCTGCATTTTGGGAGCGGGGAGCATTGGAACAACAAAATAGAGAAGAGTAATACATTGTCCTATTATCTAAACCTCACCACCTGGTCTTGTACAAATACCCTTCCCAAAACAGATTCAAGTCTTGTCACATCTTACAACAGCTCCAATTGCTTTCCGTGGCCCGGCCCTAATACCGGGTCAGAACCTCCCTGATTCCGTCTCTGAACAGCACCATGGCGTACCACCTATGAAACCCCCACAGCCAATTGGGCAATACCAGCTCATTCTTAGTGGGATTGCAGCTTGTACAATAATACGTGATCTTTACCCCTTCTTCGTCTAACCCTCCTTTTGCCCGCCCCTCTTCCCTGACGAGTGTGAGTCGAGACACCTCGAATCGATGAAAGCCAGAGAACCCTTTTCGATTATCCCCGAACGCAATATCAATAAAACTATCATTCTCGTGACTCTCCTGCTTCAAGTGCACATCAAGCACCATAAAATTCACCCCAAACAGCACCGTTCCTTTCTCTGGTAGTCTTGCTTTCTGCAAACCGGAAGTATATTTCAAGCTTGGTCCATCCATAGGGATTCCTAAGCAACATTAAGTGGTGTTCTTTAGAGAGTTCCTGAATATCTGATTGCGAACCGGCAAAGCCAACGGGAATAAAACTCTTCCCGAAGAAGCCCAGGAGCGAAAGAAAGATTAGTTCTGGGGTGAAAATCCAACCGCTGAAGAAACCGCGCGTATACCTAGCGAGAATCTCTTCGTCGCTCAGTTGTTCAACGTCTTTGGTCGAGAGAATGATGAACCGGGTGTCAATTCTGGAGACGTGATTGAATGGGTTTGTCGTCTGGAAGGATTTTGAGGTGATGCATGACTCTGAAAGCGAATCTGACTTTTGGATTTTCGAGGTGTAGGATGCCACGAGAGGACGGTTCTTGAAGTACGTCGCAAGAAGGAGGGCTATTGTCGGAGGAAGAGCGAGGAAGGCGAGGAGCAGTGGGTGTGGCGGCATCGTTGAGTTTGGTGTTTCAGCAGTTGTGTCGAGAAATTGATTTATTCAAGAGAATAAAACAATATTGGAGAATAAGTATCAGCTTGTTCAGAAAGGAAGTTATTCTCGCGATCCATGCTGGCTGACTCACAATGTCAGCCGCCTGAATCCACCCGCTTTCACCCGAAAGTATCACCCGAGCGTATGTACGTAAGGGGGAGCGAACTGATGAGGACAGGAAGTCTCATTCGAAACCAGAACCCATGTGCTAGGATACGGGTGATACATCACAATCACTACGTACTAACTTCTCGGAGTGCGATGCAATTATAGACCCTCCAATACCCCTCCCTCGCCATTGTCAACAGTTTCCGAGTTCCAGAATTCCAAAACATATAGCCACAATCTAGAAGCTCACGGATTTATTCACCATACAAACCCATGAGCCTTGATCCATGTAGCCACTTCCTCTTTGTTATTTCCACATTGAGTAAGGGGAATTGGAGATGTTTCAAAGTCTCACAAGAAGTGGGACATTTAAAGCACGAGGACCAATCTTATGGCTGGGAATCTGGACGTCCAAAGGGTACTGATCTTGCAGTGCTCTTGATAAAGTTTCGTTAGCCTTGTCAAAAAGATCTATTTGGCAGGCTTCGTAAAGAGCAAACACATTTTGCTGAAATTCCGCGAGTGTAATGTGGTCCTTGAATACAATATGCGGCTGAGCAGTAGTCACTCTAGAAACTGTAAGATCCCTTGGTCCATCTTGAGTCGTAGGGGAATACCCGTGACCTCCCAATCGCTGAATTTCCGTCCAGGAGAGTACCTCTCACGAAGACCAAATTGAATGAACTCTTGAATGAAGTTCTTATAATGGCTTCAGCAACCTCCACGAAGTCTGACAAACATTAACAGGCAAGGCCCCTTGGCCGACTTTGTTGACCGACGGTCCCTTGACCTTGATTTGAGCATTTCGTTGAAATGCTGGCCCAAATGGTGGCTCACTGGTAGCTCGTAGCTGTTTGAACACCACGGCCCATAGCTGGGATGAAACACTCGACAAGAATTGTGTGTTGCCTAACGTGAAATCGCTCGTTCACATCTTCCTTGCATTGGACAACCATGGCTGCAAATAAAGGTCTCAAACGTCTCGGAGTAACGATCCAGGGCTCGAAGAACTTCCTCCCGGCTTACTGCCTTTTCAGTTGCCCCGAGGCAAGTTTTAATGCTCGAAGTTAAGAGATTGTAAAATCCGTGCATGCTGGAAAAGAAATCCGTATGCTGTAAGACTCAACTGGCAGCGTTATTCTGATATAAAGGCCGCTTCCCCCAGGGTTCCCACGGCCATACATTGAAACGAAGTACTGAGTACTCGAACTCTGCAAGCTTCGGTTTGACTCTGCTTGCCCATATTTTCACGCCATGCTTCCTCGACTTGCCATCGTAACCATTGTTCAAAGCCCGTGCACGCACTTCAACCCCTTTGCACCTCGTGTACATCTGCTGTTAACTTCTGACTTGCCGACATTTTGCTACCTGCCACCCCTTTTTAGCATAGACGAGAGCCTTCTATTGTCCATCAAAGAAAATTCCCGAAGGTAGATTACAGCCCAACCAGACGGAGCAAGGTTGCACGAGGCTTACAGAGCCATGTTGAATGTAGCTATGCCACATAGGTGTCTTAACCTGTGATAGTCCAAAGTGCCAACACATTTTATACCTGTCAGGGTCCAGTCACATGGCAGAGTACCTGCCCCATGAGATAGAAACCCGTCCCAGATATGCATCTAACGAAAAGTGAGAAAGACCAACTGCATATAAGTTCAGCATCAGGCACGGAACATCGCAGCAACCATAAAATCAGTCTGAATCCGAGCAGGACGAGGAGCGGAGTATGCAAGGTTTATAGACAACCCAAGCACCCTGCGACCATGTCCGAAGAAAAGCACGGTTGCCAGGTTCTTGAATTTAGGAACAAAATTCCTTCCGCGGTGAAAGAATGAGGGGTTGCTGTCAACTTCCCACTTGCAGTCAGTCGGCCCCACCCTCAGTCGAAAGCAAAGTTAACCCCTCCCCTATTTTCCCCCGCGAGATTATAAGCACTGTTGTAACACAAAAACGTCTGCATACCAAACTAGATATACCAAGGCATTGCGTTCTTAGAGCAAACTTGGTCAAGCTCGCAGGATGAAAAGCACGAAGCCTCCCCACCAATTTATACCCCCTCCACCCTCCAGCAAGAGATGGGACTACCTAACCTCCCCATATATCTCAAAACCACCACAAAACTTCAGCACAGCAAATTCTGAGCCTCCGAACTATAAATCACCAAACCTCACGCACAAATGTATCTTCACGTACCACTGCGGCCGCGAATCGCCTGACCATGGAGAGGAAAGCAATCTATCCATTCTCTTGACACTCCTGATCCTCTGCCATATACGCGCCTCGCATTCCACATCACCTCCCACGCCAGACGATACCGCAGTAAACCAAAAAAAAGTAGCTGTCAACACGCAAGGCTGCTGTCAAACCCTAACACGCCAGTTTACCGCGACCTCCACGCAGGCCAAAACATCAAAGCAAACCTTCCCTTCCCATCCATCAGAAATAGGGATACCAAAACTAAACGCAAATGCAACCCAAATCCCTTGTCCTCTGCCTGGTCGCTCTGAGCAAAGTACTGGGCACGACCCAACAAGCAAGGCCGCATCTAATGTACCCATCCTACCACACCACCAGTGAACCGCTTACAAAAAGTCACTCGACCTCCCTCCTTCTCAACGACCAACAGAGAGATATCCGGAACATGACAGCCTAGTATGGAGAGTGGCCCCTCTACCTTCATCTCACCACAGCAGCACCCGCTAAAGCAAAAAGGGGGAGTGCTACCCACCTGTGAACTATTCTGCTGGTTAAACACGCACTTGCTGGAGTGTGTTGCTGTCAAGCATTTTGCTGCTGTCAGTGCCACAAATAAGAAAATGGGTACAGAGATGGAAGACTTTCGTAATGAGCTTAACGATGAAGATGAGAAAGAAGAGAGTAAGATGGCTGGGAATCTCGCTATTGGCGAAGGAGATACCCCCATGGAACCACATTGTATGAGCGACTTTGAATACTGCTCGCACTGGACACTTGCCTAGCATCGATATTTATAAGTCGCCAAATCCTCAAGCTTCACAAGCATTAATTCACAACAGCCCCGCGATGTAGCGATTAAAAATCAATCGATTGCCCCATGCCGCCCGAATCCCGCTATGACTAACTATCGATACAAATACACACTCCACCCCTATGCGCTTTATCCCTCTCCTCACGCCGGCGTTACTCTCGGGCACCAAGATCTTCCAAAAGACATGTATAAAGAGGAGGGTTGTAGGCTTCGCTTCGTCACCATAGGTATGCTCTGAAGCCGTCATCATTCGTTGTCGTCTGTTTTGTGCTTGCTCCATTCATCATCAGCTTATCTCTATATCCCCAATTCTCGAATCGGGTGTTGGGTATTTGCACCGGCAGGTGTGGCGCTCGTCTGTGTTTATGGAGGAGTGTAGTTCGAGACGGGCCAGACTATACACTTTGAGGGTAGCCGGCGCCGGCGTTGGGAGGCGGGCTGTTGACCATGCTGTTCCGTTTGTTCCGGCCCTTCTTCATCTGGCTCTTCAGCGCGCTCGAGTCTAGAGGTTTCAACAGCTCGAAGCTGCAAAGCAGTTCCGTCGAAACACTCATGACCGCACCGTAGTTGTCGAATTCGCCGCAGTAGTTGGGCGCTGAGAAAACGGTAACCAATATCCGGTCTTCGAAAAACTCGTATCCATCTTCAACAACCATATGTGCTCGGCATACGAGATCGAAATCGTGCCTAGCCAAAAACTCCGTTATGACCTTCTTCCCAAATGAATAGCTGACGCCTCGTTCACTCGATTCCCAATCTTTCTCTTGGTCTGCAGGATCGGCCCATAGCAAGTCGTTCAATAGTCCGAAATCTGGTACATCGGTAGGTCGAGCGATATTTCGAATGTCGTCCATGTGGTCTAGAGCTGGCGATAAGCCGCCGTGAACGCAGAATATCTTTCCTGCAACAATTGCCGCAATAGGCAGCTGAGATGAAATTAGTTTCCCTCCTTCACTTCAAAGAATACGGCTAGAACTTACACAGTTGAATGTGTCTACGAACGTTTTCCATATCTTCACGTTGCACCTCCTCTTGCATTCATCGTAAAATCCGTAAACTCGGGTAACATTGGCGCATTCGTGGTTGCCTCTCAACAGAAAGAAATTCTCGGGGTACTTGATCTTGTAGCACATCAGGAGTAGGATGGTTTCCAAAGAGTGCTTTCCTCGATCAACGTAATCACCCAGGAATAAGAAGTTCGAACTTGGGGGAAAGCCGCACATCTCAAACATGCGAATGAGATCCGAGTATTGTCCATGTATATCCCCCACTATCTTTACGGGAGCCTCCAGCTCAATCAGAGGCGGTTGTTCGAGGAAGATCTCTCGCACTCGGGAGCAGATAGATGTGATTTCAGCATTCTTCAAACAGACGCCCTTTGTGCTTTTGCCAGCATATCCAGCATCGAGAAGCCGCTTGATGTAGTCATCAACGTCCGAATCCTTCATATCGCCCAGCGATATTGAAGATCCGTTGTTCGCGGCTTCATCGGCCACAGATTGGATGGTCGGACTGTCTGCCTGTACATGGTTGATCGTATTCGCTCTCTTGACGAGGATCGACTGTCCCGGACGTTGCAAATGTGCATTCGGCTGGAGCCCTCCGGATGGTGGCTGATCGGAAACGTGGTCAACTTCACCACTCCTTTGCGCCGCATCTACATCATGATGCCCTAATCGCATAGATGCTGATTGAACAGGAGACGGGGGCGGTTGGGGATCGTCAAGAGGTGAGCTAACATCTTCATTAGAATCCCCTGCCACTGGAGATGTGGCCGTTGAAGGAGAGTCCGGAGCCTCGGAGCGGCTGCCCCTCGACATCGCAGACCGGGAGCTTCTCCCCGATTTCACTGAGGCCGCATCTGACTTATCGCCATTTGCCTCGCTACTGCTCAGCCCAGAAGTCGAGTTGCGGGGGCTATCAGTCCTGCTCCCTGGTATCTTAGATCGCAAGGCTCCCCGGAGGGACCTGGTAGATTCCTTGGTGTCTGCCTTGGTGAACGAGGGATAAGAGGCGAGGGGGTCTGTCGTTTTATCCAGTGATGTCTGTGATGCTGAGCCCTTGGGTGTACTGGACCCAGAGCCTTTCGAATTCTGGTTTCCCATCGTCAAGTAATTGCACTCGTAGGTGTCGCGTGGGCCGTTGTTGTGGTTCTCTGCTCAATGGAAGCTGCGGAAATCATAAGACAGCCTGTTTTTTGTAGCAGACGCAGCTTTGCAGACTTCGCAGCCGGATAATTTCGAGTCGGAGTTGAATCTGATAGCGAATGAGTCGGAGTTGGGTTTAGGCGCGGAATGAGACGGTGACGTTGTTGCGACGGGCACTAACAACACTGCCCCTGGGGCTTGTCGGTATTATGCAATTGGGAGAAGGCGAAAAGTGTATTCGCGTAGTCGCAAGAGATATATTGGAGATTGATGATTGTTGATCGTGGGTGAAGGAGAGGCTCGCAGATGCAGAGGTTGAAGTACTGTGTTGAGATCTAAATCTAGACCCTGAGTCACGGCGGTGGTTCGTCAGCACAAGCTTCTTGATTTGTTATTTTCGAGAGCAGACGCGAGGGAGAGGTGAAGAGGCAGCGCATCAACGAGCGGCGATCTCCACGATTTGCTTTTGAGGCTCGAAGGGGGGTCCTGGCCAGGCAGAAGCAGGCACAGAAAGGGCAGGCGCAAGGGTGTTGGTGGTGTTGGGCGGAGGCGAAGGAAGGGAAACAACGAACCTTTAGGCAAACTTTGGCACAGCCCTATGTAGTGTAATAAAATGCAATGCAATGCGATGCAAATAACAACGTGACTGTACACTCCACTCAACAAAACTTGCACGTTGCCGTATGTTGAATGATTTACTATTTGTGCCAAACACGCGCCAGGTGATGTCCTGGGGATCCGGCGAGCGCGGCCAAGGTTCAGCAACGTCGGAGATTCTCTTGTGTCTGTGTACGAAGGCACCTAGCACTTAGCACCCAGGTAAGGCTGGAGCTTGTGTCAGGTGGAGAGAATTGTGGGGGTGAAGCGTCACAAAAAAGGGATGTCGTGTACGGTAGCGTTCCACAGGGACGGGACCCAGGGTGGTTTAAGGGGGGGCTGGCGGATGGTGGGAGGGTTCTGATACTATAGAGACGCAGAGGGATTGTAATTC